>VUQH01017461.1:1920-14036 GCA_015106775.1 Etroplus canarensis | reverse complement strand
AAGTTATTTCTCACTTTTTTCTTCACTACATAATTCCATAGGTGTTCATTCATAGTTTCGATGGCTTCAGTGAGAATCTACAATGTAAATAGTCATGAAAATAAAGAAGAAACGTTAAATGAGAAGGTGTGTCCAAACTTTTGACTGGTAGTGTATTTTTGTTGTTGTTGTTGTTAAAATGTGTCTTTTTATCTCAGCCTTTTCAGATTTGTTCCAGATTGCCTGCTGTTGTGGGTGTGTTTTATGTCATTATCCCTGTGTTTAATCACCCTGTTTATTTTGTTTGTTTTTGTTTGTTTTTTTGGGGGGGGGAGTTGGTTCATTTGCTTTTTGTCTACTTCGCCTTTTGCTGCTGAAAATTTAAAGTCTGAACCTTCACATCATGGCAGGTCAACTCTTCAGGAATAGTTCTCCAGGCTTCTTGAAGGGCTTTGCAAAGCTCTTCTTTGGATGTTGGCTGCCTTTTGCTCTCTTTCAAGATGATCCCACACTGCTTCAATAAACCCCAGGCAAGACGTGTTGCCAGCAGGGGCAGTGGTGTATGGTTAAGGTGCCGAGCTCATAACCAAGAGATCATGAGTTTGAATCCCGGTCAGACCCCCACCGTACCAAGACCCTTGGGCAAGGTTCCAACCTTGCTCAACCTTGCCTCTGTCCACCCAGCAGTAGAAATGGGTACCAGTAAAAATACTGGGAAAGTAACCTGCAATAGAAAAGTGTTCCATCCAGGAGGAGTTTATGTAACTCCTAAGTCGCTTCATGCTACAGAAACTGGGATAAGCTCAGGCCTGATGAGCCAGTAGGCTTGGGTGTCAAAGTCCAACAGACTTTACCTTTAAGATGTGTTGCCAGTGAATTTCAGTCCAGTTCTTGTGTAATTTGGTATACCTCAGCCTTTTCCATCTGTTTCCCTTACCTAAGAATGGCTTCTTGTTTCAAAATAAGAGCCTGGTTAAGAAATGAAGTGTTTCTTGTTTTTAATATAAAAAAATTCAGTTCAATTCAGTTTTATTTATATAGCACCAATTCACAACAAAAGTCACCTCAAGGAGGCAGGGAGGTTCTGAACAGAGGAACTTTAATAATAAACACACGATAGGAGCAGAGAATCGGATTTGAAGGTATGAAGAGGATACAAGAGATAGGGTGAGATGGAGGCAGATAATCTGCTGTGGTGACCCCTAACGGGTGCAGCAGAAAGAAGAAGAAGATGCATTTCAAACTGTGTTATCTTTAGCATTTTCATAGATTCAGCTAAAGAAATGGCAATGCGTTTTAGCAACAGGTTGTTAGTAACAAAGTGCCTAAAACTACAATTTAAAATTGGTTCTTTGTATAATGTTTATGATGTGTAAACAAAACGCTCGTTCATCCCTTGTGTTAGGTGCTGTTTATGTTTGTATGATTCATAGGTCAGTATTAAGTGGCTTGAAAACAAAACAAACAAAAAAAAAACATTCTTCTGAATATGGTCAGGTAGAAGGACTGGACTGAAAATCTGTGAAAAAGCAGCCAATGTCCAAATTAAAAGTCTAAAAGAGCTTCAAAAAGAGGGTCTGGCTAATTGGAATCAAAATATAATGACATGAGGGGTGGCTCAAGACTTTTGCACAATACTGTACATTTATGTGGGACATAAATTGTTAGTAGGTTACTATAATGTAGTTGTAACACTTAAAGTTTCATTTTGTCAAACATGAGTTCACTCTCTGAAACTGAACATTTTATATTGTATCATGCAGGATTTTTAGTCTGCAGGATATTCTATCAAACTTATTGTCTTGTCATCTTCAAACACAAACATTGATAAAAACATAACTGAACTTTCTGACCTCTTTTTGTTTTATCGTGTAATTATTGTACTTGCTTCTTTCTGTCAGGATGGGTCTATAAATTTAGTTTCAGCCCCATTGACTGCAGGATGCATATTAGGTGATCGCAGTGAAGTCCAATAACTGAAGGTCTCAAACTTAACCAAGTATTTCTGTTGCTTGATTGTCATTATAACTTAACTATACATTTAAACTCTCTTTCTTCCTTTAATCTCATTGTAGCAATATTTTGAAGTTATAGAAAAAACACCACTTTGTATAGTCCAGTTTTGTAGAATTGTCTGATATTTAGTTATTTTGTTCCATTTTTAAATCAAAAAAGACAATCCTTTTTGTTGTTCATTAATGCACCATGTATTTTATTGTCTCTATCGCTAAAGCAAACAATTCACTTATTTGTAGTAGACACAGACTTTCCTATCCATTTTTATTTTCCTTCTTTGTGCTACTATTTAAGCTCTTAACAGGCAAAGATTCACTATTTCCATACAACACCATGTTTCTGTGCACTGTTGTAAGTAAAGATCATAAAGCAAATAGCACACTCATTGGATGGCAATGAAAGGCCGTTCAGTTCTGTTTAGCGATACAGAAGTGACTTTCATGTCTGGAAAAGCATTAATAATTGTCATTAACTGCACAGCCACTGGGTGGCAGAAGAAACCCACTGAAGTTGTTATCAGTGTGAGCAACTGCAGGTTTGTGACATGTCTGCTTGGTGTAATGATCATATATTAATAATTAGACTGTTTAAAGAAAGCAGTTGTAAAAGAAATGTAAAGAAAAGCCGTATCAAACAGTTTCATTATTTACTTTTAGATGCACTCAGAAGAAACTGATTGAAAACAGAGTTTTAAATATTTAAATGTTCACCTTAAAGGTCTAAATAATTTAAATGATATAAAAAAAACTCTTACTGGTTTCTGGGTGCTTGAAAAAGAAATTGCTAAAGTGGCAAAGTTCAGGCAGCCTGAAAACTCCAGAGGATGCTGCCCTCTGATCTTGCAGAAGTACATAAATCTAGTGGTAAAGCCACAGAGGTATGTTTATTTTTCATCACATTTTAAGATAAACACTTTCTGACATTAGTTATGTCTCCCTACCTAGGAAAGAGTTGCTTGGCACATATAAATTCAAAACATAAAACTGGATGTTGTTAGAGGTTAGAGTACTTGGGTCTTATGAAAACTCCCAGAGACCAAATTAAAGACATAGGTATCTGTTTAAATATTTAGCATGCTACTTTCTTTTCTCATTAGCAGTAAAAGTTTCTATTCCATCATGAGTTTGTGTCCTCCATACTTGCTGACACATTCAGTTTAGGCCTGATGGCAAGATATGGGGTATGAAGTAGACAAACTAATATTTTTGTTGCTGGTAATTTCTGTGGAGACTTCTGTCCAGAGTGAATTTCTTGAAGACCGAAGCTCTTCTTCTCCGCCATCATTTCAGCTGGAAAGTAACAAAAGTGCATCACAGCAGCATCTGGTAAGAAGTGAGATGCAACCACTGACCAAATTATTGTTTCATGGTCATGAACTCAGCATGAATACAGATGAATAGCAACAGCTTTGTTTTATCACTGGTTTTGTTGACTAAAGAAAGTCTGAACCAACAGAAAGTTGTCCTCACCATGGGTCAATCTTGAGGTGCTCTGTGGTCACCATGACTGTGTTTTAATACACGGATTCATGAAGTGGCTCTTGTAATGTACTCATTCATCCATTGTTGGTGTGTGTGTGTTTGTGTGTGTGTAAGAGACAATTTCCCACTCTCCCTGCAGACGGTCTTTTTGTCCTTCAAGCTCGGGTCCTCTACCAGAGACCTGGGAGCTTGAGAGTTCTTCACAGTATCTTAGCCATTCCTAGGACTGTGCTCTTCTGTACAGAGATCTTGGATGTTGTTCCTGGAATCTTCTGGAGCCACCTCCCAATTCGGGTTAGGGTGTTCTAATTACCATGGGAATCACTGTTGCCTTCACCTTCCACATCTTCTGTACCTCTTCTCTCAGCCTTTGGTATTTCTCAGGCTTCTCAAGTTCCTTCTTACTGATGTTGCCATCATTGGGATTGCTACATCTATCACTACAGCCTTCTTCCTCTGCTTGTCCAAGACCACTATGTCCAGTTGGTTAGCCCTCACCAGTGTGTCCGTCCGTATCTGGAAGGCAGTGGTAAGATAAAGATCAAGAATTCTTTATTGTCATTATTCATTCACATAATGGGATTTTTCTAAGTAGCTCTCATCTTAAAGAATTAAAAAACACATAAACATTTTGCTGAAATAATAATAGAGTAAAAATAGGGTTAAAACAAAGGCATGCAAATGTTTACAATAAAGCAGCAGCAGAAATGTCCATGAAAACAGTGTAAACATTGCAGTCTTATGCTTGATGTCTGTGTGTATGTCTACAGTGTACCACAGGTCTATTCAGGAGGGGAGGGGTGTGTGTGTGTGTGTGTGTGTGTGTGTGTGTGTGTGTGTGTGTGTGTGAGAGAGTGATTGGACAACTTTCACACAGGAAACTGGGGTTCCTATCCCGGCTGCAGCATGCTTCTAGTAGGGGTCCTTAGGCAAGACCCCACACTACCCGCATACCTCAGGATATTAGTGATACATGTACTAAGAGAGTCATGCCAGCTCATACGTCAGTTTAACAAAGTCTGTGCATGATATTGGGGAACGAGGACAATCTAGCAAAAAGTGGGCTACAGGAACAAGGATAAGGCATATATATATAAGCTTTTTTTTCTCGTATACTTGTTGTGTTCAACAATATTTAACTTGATGTTTTGTATTAATGCAGATATTTGGTCACTGTTTTATTTTCCTACAATGCAGTTTGCATATTTCCTTAGTCTGTACATTGCCCTTTAAGTCATCTTCTTAAATACCTCCTAAAAATGTTTTTCTTACTTTGAATATTTTGACAGAAATATCAAGATAAATTCCTGGTTGAGTTAAAAATTGCTTGGCACAAGGGAAATGCAAAATATCCATCGAATTTCACCAGCTAAGAAAAATCCCCACAGCAAGTAAGTTTCACAAGACTCCACATTTGTTTGAAAGTCTCATAAAAAGCCCTTGTAGTTTAATCCATAAAGATGTGTCAGAGAAGTTTTTTCTCTTCTATTAATCAGTGAATAAAAATGAATTTTACCCCTGCAAGGTTCATTGCTTCCCTCAAGCACCAATAGTCTTTAATCTATGTTTATGGTTTATAAAAATTATTATGTGTGATTTTGAGTCAATGCAGGTTTTGGCAAAACCACCACCAACAGCACTGGGTGCATTTAAGAATTAATGCTGCCAGGTATTACATGATAACTTTTAATGAAAAAGGTTAAAGTCATGTTTGCAAAAACTAAAAGAAGGAAAAAAGTGCCCAAGACTCCACTTGCTGAGTCTTTGAAAAACTTTTGAATGTGGATGTGGATAAAAGTATTGGGTCACCTACACATCATACCTTCAGGAGCAAATATGACATCCCATTCTAAATCCATAGGCCTGGGAACACAATTTGTAGTTTTATCTTGTTCATCAAGGTGTTGGATGGGGTTGAGGTCAGGGCTCTGCATGGGCCAGTCAGGTTCCTCCACACCAAACTCATCCAACCCTTTAACATTATCCCTTCTACACCAAACTTTACAGATGGCACAGTCCCATCAAGCAGGTAATGTTCCTCTGGGATTTTCCAAACCCAAAACTGCCAGATTGAGAAGCATGATTTGTCACAACGCAGAACACCTTTCCAATGCTTGTTTTACGCCACTCCATCCGATGCTTTGTGATGTAAGGCTTGCATGCAGCTGTTGACCCATTGGATACCCATACCTTGGAGCTCCTGACGTACAGTTTTTTGCCGATGTTAATGTCAGAGGAAGGAGGGCTGAAGCAGTTATGGAGTCAGCAGAACGCTGGCAACTTTTATGCACTATTGTATGTGCGTCAGCACTCTGAGACCCCACTCTGTAACTTTATGCGGTCTGCTGCTTAATGGCTGAGCTGCTGTGGTTCCTTTACACTTCCACTGTGCAATAAAAAATTACAGGTCATTGTGGAATGTCTAGGAGAAATGAAACTTCATGAACTTACTTGTTGCAATGGTGACATCACATCACAGTACCATGCAGAGATTCAGTGAGCATGTTCGAACAAACTATTCTTTTACAAATGTTTGTGAAGGTAAACTGCATGGCTAAATGTTTGATTATAGCAAACCTGTAGCTGTAGCAATGGCACTACATAAAACATCTGTATTAAGAGATGTGGTCCCATACTTTGTCCATATAGCGTAACGTCAGATTTGCTTTGCATTTTTAGGGCAGAATGATGCCCTTCTGTTAAAAAACCTGGTAGTGCCTCTGGTGCCCATGCAGTCTAATTTAAACCATCCAAAATGGAGTTTCCAGATATGCTGGGCAGCAGTCTGTTCAGTGTTTCCTGTCGCCCCTGCAAAGCCAAACAAGCACACCAGGGCTCCTATTTTCAGTCAAGAATGTCATAACAGGAAGGTGGGACTAAAGTCTGTGAGAGACCCTTATAAACTTCACTACTGTTTGCAGAAACCAATACCTATTTTCCTATGTGTTTTCTGTTCTGTTTTAATATAAATTTAGATCTATACAATTGTGTTACTAAATAGCACTAACAACATCACAAAATCTATAAGGGATCTAAACAACATAAATAAGTATAGTCTAAACATAGTTTTACCAGAAAAAAAGAGCTGCAGTACACTATGTCATTCCAGGCACAATTGCACAGGCACAACCAAATTGGAAAAAAATATGAAGATCTGTGGAAAGTGCTTTTACAGTGTCTTATGAAAGTCATGCTTGATATGAAATAGAAAAATATTGCAAAAATATTTTATACAAGATAATAAGGACTTTACCAAACAGAGATTTAATTGCTTCAGGAATTTTAGGAGTCTCCTGAGGAGTTTAAATCTTTTCTCTGAATTTTACACCCTTCCTCTAGTCATATAACAGATTTTTAAAGCACATAAATACCTTGCAGTTGTTTTTAGGGCATCTGTAAGTCAAAAATGTTATGTTATGGGACTGCATCTAAAGATGATTTGGTTAAGCTGCTCTTTAGTTTCTCAATTAATTACTTCATCAGTCTATCCAAGGAATTTTTCTCCAAGGAATGGCCTGTTTTTCCATCCTCCTCATTGCAGTCCACAATCCAACATACAATACAATAAACCAGGACACTAAAAAAAGCAGTAAGATCAACATTTGAGAAAGATGAAATAGAGGAAAAGCTATTCAAGCAATAAGTCAGTCATTACAACTGTTGCAGATTCATTTTCTGGCCATCAGGTAACTAATTAATCTACTAATCATTTCAGCTCTACAAGTTTTTTTCTTTACTGATAAAAACTGAACAAGATAGAGCACTTGAATATGTGTAACTAAAGTTATATACACATCAACTGTCTCAGCCCAACACTTTATTACATAAGCTTTAAGCTGGAGGTGTGTTGATAAGACTGGAGGAGAAGAGAGCTAGCCTTCTGTGGCTTCTCAGACTCTGTGCAAGAGTAAAAAACAGCTGTTTATACCTCTGGAGTCCTCTGCCTGAACTGAAAGGTTGCAGACTTTGTTTCATAAAACTAAGCGGGCCCTGAATTTTCTCCTCCCACTGTACATTTCTCATCTGCTCTGAGCTGCATTTCAAGAGCCCACCAATGGATTAAATTTCCTTTAATTGTAGCTCCAGGCTCTGAACTTTTTTGTTGCATGTGAAACCGAAAGTTGCAGTAAAAGCCTTTATTTTCCATAAATCCACCAGACGTGAAGCTGCAGCCGTCTGCACAGCCAGTGTAATGTTTAAGTCACGTCTGATAATATGTCGCTGTCATAACAGCAGAACAGGGATGTGCAAAAGTTTTCCTCAAGTTCAACTTCAAAACTTTATAAGACTCCATGATAAAGCTGTATCGACAGTTACTTCCCAAACTAGGTCATATTTTTTTTTCCTTTTTTACCTCAAGTAAGGCTGCATGTAAGCAGTTATCAATTTCATTTCTCACCACTGATTTTAACATTTCCAGCTTTGGCACATAAGGGAAGTGTAGGAATTGATCCACGGAAGCATTTTAGGTCCCATGTGTTAATAATGTAGGTTGGAAAGCAACGTGATAATGACTGGCAGATATGCTTTCTCCAGGTTATTCTTGCAGGTTATTCACATTTAAAAGTCTTTTTAATATGCCAAAGGAACATATCATTCTCACTGTGCAAATTTAATTCCTGCAAGAAGAGGAACAAATCTGCAGTTGTGTTGTTTAACAGGTCTGATGAACTCTGTGGTGTGAAGGTGTATAATGTGATGTGGAGTAGCAGCACTAAGGTCCTCTGATTTTAAATTCAAACATCAGTCTTGGGCACAACTTTGTTTGTCGCAGAATGCATGTTTCAAGCTGTATTCACCATGCACACCACGGTGCTCGCCAATTAAATCACCAGGGTCTCTAATGGATACCCACCGGGCTGGTTAAAGATCAATTAACGTCTGCTGGAGAGGATACCTATGAATTCTGAGAGCCAATTTCACACATCAGGATTTCAGTCACTGATCAGCGAGAGACAGAAGTGTGAAACGATTAATTTCAAGGAACTGCCAAAATCTCAGGTTGTTTCATCGTGACAATTCTTTTCTCTCACTCAGGTTGGCTTTTAGATTCTGGCCCAAACAAAAATAAGTGGCAAATTTTCTCTCTCTTCTCCCATGTGTTCTTTATTTCTTCACTCTTCTTTCTTTCAAATACCTTTAATTTTATTCAAAACTCTCCCAAACATTTTTAATGTGCTTTTGTTTATGTCCTTATATTGTATTTATGTGTTTTTATCTTGCTCAGGTGCAAACACTGTTATCTCTTGTCAGGTGTTATGATGATCTATCCATCCACCCCAACCTTCTCATCAGGGTATGTGGAGTTTTTGCACTCTATGCAGTCCTGTGCACACTTACTGCTTCCACTGGAATTCTGAGGGTAAGTAGCAGCTAAATGCTACTAATCAAATACACTTGATTAACTGATCTGCAGTCAGTGTAACCACCTCTATTAAAGTTTGCTACATCTGAGTCTCTACGGGTCTTGGTTAGCATGTTAACTGTTAACGCACATGACAGCACAATTAGAAAATGACTCAACAAGTATGGCTTGTTAGGAAAGGTTACCAGGAGGAAGCCTCTTCTCTAAAAAGAGCATTGCACCACAGCTTAGGATTGCAAAGTTGCATCTGAACAAACCATGAGACTTCTGGAGTAAACGTCCATCAGGTAAACAAGATCGAAGTGCAGATGTTTAGTCATAATGCACAGTGCCATGACTGGTGCAAACCAAACACAGTAATTTTGCACAATCACCTGTAAAGTACAGTGGTGTAGGGGTGATGATCTGAGCTTGTTTTGCAGCCACAGGATCTGGGTACTTTGCAGTCACTAAGTTGCCCATAAACTCCTCTGTATACCCAAAGTATTACAGAGTCAAATGTGAGGCCATCTGTCTGACAGCTAAAGTTTGACCACATTCCAGTCATGCAACAGAGCAATGATCCCATGCACACCAATAAATCTACAACAAAATGGCTGAAAAAGAAAAGAATCAAGTTGCTGCAATGGCCCAGTCAAAGTCCAGATCTTAACCTGATTGAAATGCTGTGCAAGACCTTAAGAGAGCTGCACATGTCACATAGGCAAATGCCCACAAACCTCAATCAGCAGAAGCGATATTGTAAAGAACAATGGGCTAAAATTTTGTCAGAATCATGTGAGAGACTGATAAAGTCATACAGAAAACAATTTCTTCAAGTTATTTCTGCAAAAGCTGATTCTACAAGCCACTGAATCATGGGGTGTACTTAGTTTTTCACATGACTGTACAGTCCAGTGAAAAGTTTCTTTTTCACTGTGCATCAGTGAAATTGGACTGAACTCGGGCATAACCATATGTAGTTTGCAGGCATTTGCTGAACTCCCTGGTGGTCTGACACAACCACTAGGGGTTGCAGAAACATAATGTGTATAAACTGCCTTCACAAACCACCTATGGGCTCATTTTTGATAGTTGAACAAATGGCATCAGCTGAGAAAGACAATGCTGATGTGGTGAAAAAAAGCTAGAAAATGAAACTTGGGGAAACTGCTGTGTAGTGGAAAAATGGCCTTTTGACTTCATATGACATATGTAGTAGCATATAATTACCTGAGTAGAGCTTATACTTGTGATGTCTGTAATCATGTATGTAACCACATGTATGTACCCATGCAAACAACTTATTTTTAGCCAAGCTGACAGAATGGCTCTTGAGATGTTGAAAGATTTATATACACTTTGAAATATCTCAGGTCCAGTTACATTACACATTGGCACAGCAACACAAGAATAAAAGCTAAGATTGTAATTCAGACCTGGTGTGATCCAGGTCCTGGGTACTTTGAAAAAAATAAAAAATCTTTATTTTTGATTTCACTTAAAATATACTGAGATGCAAAAGTTAAGTAAGAACATTTTTACCAAAAAAGAAACAACAGGTGAAGCTTCTGGTCCAATATATATATGAAGCATAAATAATATGACGTTTCTTTAAACTGTTTATTTTTGTTCAGGTCCCAGCTACGCTGAGGGGAAGAAAGAACAGATTACTTTCCAATTATCCAGAAAACTACAGCTTTCTGCTATTGGGAGCGCACTGGCTCCCTCATGCAGTGAGGCAAAACCATGAGGTCTCTGACTCATTTTCCCTACTGTGATCAATTATTCAGCTTTAGAGAAGCAACTAAGTGAGTAAGATTGGGTGAAGGACTCCCACTGTGTCAGACAGAGCACTCATTAAACACAGACCAGAAAAAACAGTAGCATCAGAGAATGTGAAATGACATGAATACATAACATTAAAAAGGAAGAAGTGGTCCCTAAAACACATAAATAAGGGTTGTGGCAACAGTGGAATAGGTCACTCACTTCCAGCACATTTCACTGAGAAGTGATTATATTCTGAAAGAGCACTTTGCAACCCAAACTTTCATCTTTTTCTCTGAGCCAAATCAAGTTTTTCAGTGCCTAAGCCTAAATAGCAAGGGAAAGGTTACTTGTTCATGTGGATTTGCAGACCTTTAAAAGAGAACTTATCTCTCTGCTTCCGACGATGTCATAGTAGGTGCATTATTGCACAAAGACCCCTTGCTTATATCTCCGTGACACAACTGATGGATTTTAATCCCTGGAATGACAGGAACATGGGACATCACCCTGCAAATATGAACTCCAAGACAACAATAGGATCCTAAATTAATTTCTTTTGATCTGATTTGACTTTCTCATCAGCAATTTTTCATTTTGTTCCTTCACATCTTCTGCAGATTTACACAAAGAATGCACAGCATGCTCAAGGGAGCACACAGTCCATTGACATGGGTTTCCATAAAGCACAATTCATAAATATGTTAGTGAATACAATATCCCTAAATAATAAATTACCATAGATCACAAACAAATGAACACTGTCAGCTTCACAGATGTCATCTCATGTTTCATGACCCACGTTTTTTTTGTCCCACAGTTTTTGTGACCCTAAGGCTCAACAGTCTCTGTGTTACTGGGTATGACATACTTTTGTATTTCATTTTCTGTGGGAGCACTTTTATGGAAATGAAGATATTTTAAAGTCAAATCATGTCCACTTTTTACCATGCCAGTGGGATTACTCAAGGGATGGTGGTGTTGGTCAATTGGTGTGCCGCTTCAGCCATGAAAGTTATGCAGACCTTTGTCTCCCTAGACAATATATATGCTACAAGTGGCTCTTCAACATAGACAAATCTATTGGGCCACCTATATGTTATACCCACTGTAGCTTTTATGACACCTTATTGTAAATCCATTGGCATTAATATGACGTTGCTCCCCCTTTGCAGTTTAATAGGTTCTGCTTTGGGGAGGCTTTCTATAGATTTTGAAGTGTGTCTGTGGCAATATTATTATAGTTAACTAAAACTAAACTAAAATCAAAAACTTAGTGAGAAACATTTTAGATAACTGAAATAAAAATAGATACTAGACTTTAGATTAAAATGATAATTAATATATAACTATACACACATACGTGTGTGTGTGTGTGTGTGTGTGTGTGTAAGTGCCCCTCTCACCATCCCATTGTCAGGAAGGAATCCGGCATAAAACCTCTGCCAAATTACCAATGTGGATTGATCCGCTGTGGCGACCCCTTGGGGAGAATACAAAGAAGCAACTGAAGGTGTGTGTGTATA
>VUQH01017456.1:3111-13310 GCA_015106775.1 Etroplus canarensis | reverse complement strand
ACTTTTGCACAGTGCTGTAGCTTGGATAGGTGTGTGTGTGTGTGTGTGTGTGTGTGTGTGTGTGTGTGTGTGTGTGTGTGTGTGTGTGTGTGTTGCACTGGTTGTCCTGCAGCAGATCGTTTTAAAGTATCTGAAGGAGCTAATAGATGTTGACTCAAGTTCTTGTGATGTCTTGAGGTGACGTTTGCAACCGTCATATTCTTTGTCATGCAGCCACACTTCCCAGATCGTGTTTGCTGTCATGCTGCTGCAGCTCTGTGACGATTCCACTCTGACCCGTGTTTTTCATGTCTTCATTATGAAGTTTTCTTTGTGTGCTGCTTCACTTTATGCCGGGCTCAGACTACCCAATACTTTGCTCTGTTACGGTGGTCACCTCGTGAGATTAGGCTGTTAAATGTAGCCTTTTTGTGACTCAGAGATGGGGTTGGTTATGCTTGCCATCTTTTAGGGCATGCATGATGTCACTGAGAGGGAGACTCTAACTAGCGAGCTCCAGGAAAGTAAAGCAGTGCGTATAAAACTGGCTGTCTTGTGGAACGCTCTGTGCTCATAGATAGTTAAATGGATGGCCTGGCACTTCAGCAGCACTCAGAGCACTTTCAGACTACAAGCTGCACTCACTGACCACTTCATTAGGTATACCGCTTCACCTGCTCATTATTGCAAATATCTTGTCAGTCACATGGTAGCAACTCTACACAAGTAGTCATGTAGACATGGTCAGGATGACCTGCTGAAGTTCAGACCAGGCTTCAGAAAGGGGAAGATGAGGGACTTACCAGATTTTGAACGTTTTATGGTTGCTGGTGACAGATGGGTTGTTCTGAGCGTTTCAGACACTGCTGATCTACTGGGATTTTCCCACACAACTACCTCTAGGGTGTACAGAGAATGATCTGAAAAAGAGAAAATGTCCAGTGACCAGCAGTTCTCTGGGAGAAGAAGCCTTAAGAGCAGTAACTCAAATATCCACTACAGCCAAGGTATGCTGACCAGCATCTCTGAATGCATGACAGGTCGAACCTTGAAGCAGATGGGCTACAGCAGCAGAGGAGCACGCTGGGTGTCACTCCTGTCAGCTCAGAACAGGAATCTGAGGCTAAGGTTCACACTGGCTCACCAAAATTGGATAATAGAAGACTGGAAAGACATTGCCCAGAGTCTTGATTTTGCTGCGACATTTGGATGGTTTGGTCAGAATTTGGTGTTAAGATGAAAGGATGGCTCCATCCTGCCTTATGCCAACAGTTCAAGGTGCTGCTGGTGGTGTAATGGCGTGCGGGATATATTCTTGGAACACTTTAAGCCCCTTAGTAACAACAGAGCATAATTTAAACGCCACAGGCCACCTGAGTATTGTTGCCAACCACGTCCAGTGCTTTTTGACCACAGTGTGCTCATCTTCCAGCAGGATAATGGGCCACATCACGAAGCTCAAATCATCTCAAACTGTTTTCCTTCGCAGGACAGTGAGTTCACTGCACTCAGATGGCCTACACAGTCAGCAGATCTTAATCCAGTAGTGCGCCTTTGGGATGTGGTGGAACAGTAGATTCTCATCCTGGATTCTGTATTCAGGAGACGAACGCCCTGTCTACATTTATCATTGGGCTTCAAACGTTCCTTTCTGTTAAAGCTTATAGTTAAGCTTGGATCAGGTGACCCCCCCCCCCCTTAGTGTTACTGTGATAGGCTTAGCCTCCTGGGGGACTTCCCATCGTGCACTGAGCATTTCTTCTCCACCCATCTCTTTCCCCATGCATTCATACGCTACTATTACATGTCATTATATTATCATTATCATCTCTGTTCTCTCACCCACCGACTGGTCAAGGCACATAATCTGTCCCTCCCTGAGCTTGGTTCTGATCTCCTCATGTTAGAAGGCAGTTCTCCCTTCCCAGCATCGCCAGGTGCTTGCTCTTGGGAGGGGGGGGATCATCTGATTGTTGAGGTTTTCTCTCTGATATTGCAGGGTCTTGCTCTTACAGTATGGACCAAAATCTCTGAGGAACGTTTCCAGCACACCGTTGAATCCATGTCACAAAGAATTAAGGCAGAAAGTTAATGGCAAGGCACAGCTCATAAAGAGGGCAATGAGTGTGTATATGCGCATGAAAATTCTAAATCTGAAGGAAAGGGATGACATTTTGGGCTCTTCCTTTTGTAGCCCAGCAGTGATGTTTAAACATGCTTCGGTTCGGTTGCGCGCAGTAGCTGAGAGTAATAGAAGGAATGCGTTTGCTGAAGCTCTCTCGCAGTGTTCTGAGAGATCCTGAACATGACAAATGGACATATATAAATGTAATGCCTCCGGGTATGGTTGTCTCTGACACGGGAGGCATGGAAACGTCTGATATTAAAGGAGGACAGTCTGTCTTTGTGTGACAGTAATTCATTTTGTATGAAGAGTGCAGAATAAAAATACAAGAACAGAACAAACTATAACAACAAAGTGGAAAATGCTGTTTCTTCACATCGCCGGGAGTTTGCAGACAAAACACTCTTCTCCAAGAACCACAGAGAACCACCAAACTGATTGAAGTAGCTCCACCGCTGCTCCTCTGAGGGGAGTAGGACAAGGAGCCCTGCCCCCTCCTCCTTTTATCTGGTTTTGGAGGGTTTTGGCCTCCTCCGCCCTCCTCGCCTGCGTCTCCCCTCCTCTTTGGTTGACTGGCTCCAGGCCTGGAGTCCTGCAGGGCCACTGTCCCCAAAACCAGAGCCTGTGTGCTCCTGTTCAGTCTTCCTCTTCCTCCTCCTCTTGCCTGCCTCTGCAGCACCATAACAACCACATGTTATTCTAATTAGAGCCCATCTCTTCTCCTTTACTCCACGTCTCCACTCCCCCTCTTGTTTTGGAACAACCACAGTAGAGCCGAAACGATCGGCTGAAAAGTCAATGTATAGATTGACAGAATTTTAATCAACACCTGTTGTCGCGATTGATTATTGGAGACCTGAAAATAGACAGATTGAAACCAAATGGCACCAAATCTGAGCAGCAAAGTTAGTCCAGTAACGCTAGAGTTGAAGTTTTCTTTCTGGTAAAAAAAAATCTCTTTTTTTTTTTCCTAGAATGTATTTATTTATCTTATATAATGCCAAAATAATCACATTAGAAGAAAACCACTTTACAACAAAAAGAAACTAAACAACAGTCTACTCCTCATAGTCCACACACAGCAATCTCAGCTCTCAAAGGAAAAAAACACTTCAAAAAAACAAAGGCAAACACAGCAAACAGTCAGAAAACTAAAGCACAACAAAAAAACTGAATGCCACATCCAGCTGGGAGGAGACAAAGAACTCAGCGGAGGGATTACATATCTCATCTGGCCTGGGAATGTTCAGGACCCTCAAGGAGGAGCCGGAAAATGTTGCTGGGGAGACATCTGGAATACCCTGAGCTTGCTGCCGCCACAACCCGACCTCAAGAAGGAAAAGACGACGGATGGATGGTTGGATCTGAAACTCACAATCCCAGTTTTAAGACACTTTATACAGTGAAACAAAGAGCGTGTAGCATTAGAGGGAGAACCCCAACCATCAGATGATCCTCTGTGAACAGCACTTGGTGATGGCGGGGAGTAAGAACTCCCTTTTAACTGGAACAGACCTTTGGCAGAACCAGGATCAGGGAGCGGCAGCCGTCTGCCTCGACCGGTTAAGGGCTGAGTGGAAAGAAAAGTGAAAAGTGATCGACGAACAGGAGAGAGCAGACATAAGTTAAAAACACGTGATGGTGGCACGTGAACACATGCTGTACAGCTCTCAGCCTTGCTAGGCATCATCTAGTGAAGGTGCATGCGTTTGATGTTGCTGAATTAGACGTTTTCAAATACTGACCAGCTGGCTGCCGCCTGATATACGAGTAGAGCAGCTAACTGTCCTGTGCCTTCACTGCTAACGACTGAGCATCATGCATGCTTCGCCCTGAAATCTCTACTCAGACAGTTTCCTCACCTGAAGCACAAAAGTAATCTGACCCAATTCCCCGGAAATTGTTCAAAGTTCATTCGTCACACGTGAAAACATCTCTTCTAACCATCCTCCTGCTCTCGGTCTGACAGCACAGTTGGGCGAGCCGTAGATTTGGGTTGCATAGCCACCGTCTTCTTTCAGCTGCTCCCTGTAGGGGGCACCACAGCAGGTCATCTGCCTCCATCTCGCCTTATCGCTTGCATCTTCCTCTGTCACACTTTCCCTCTGCACGTCCTCCTCCGCGACATCCATCAATCTTCCCTGTGATCTTCTCCTCCCGCCTGGCAGCTCCACCTTCAACATCCTTTGTCCAATATGTCCACTGTCCCTCCTCTGAACATGTCCAAACCATGTCAGCCTGAGCTGTCCCTCCGATGGACTCATTTCTAATCCTGTCCATCCCGGTCACTCCCGGTGAAAACTCGGCCGCCTCCAGCTGCACCTTGTGTCTTTTTGTCAGCGCCACCGTCTCCATATGCATAAAATCCACATTTATGGTTGCCACAGTCAAACCACTGTCACCAATCTCTGCATGTAAACGTTTCATTAAAAATCCCGTGTTTCTTTTTTTAAAAGAACAACTTCATATTACTAAACTCTGGTGTAGCAATTTGTACAGTGAGCGCAGCTCCTCTGAGTGCCTGTATCCACTGAGCCAGTCAGTCAGATTAGATGGAGACAGAAATAAATGGTAGCGTCATCTTTTTTTGGCCAGCCTGAGTGTGCTAAAATTAACCTGATTAAAAAGAAGTTGGGTTTCCTCCTGTTCCCCTTCCTCATTTAAAGTGATCCGGTCAGATCTAAATAAATTCATTAACCCCACAGTTTTTCAGCGACAATCAGGACGCCGCCGTTTCTACAGTTACAGTAAAAGGCCTCAGTGAGGGTCCTCACAGAGACGCACAAAAACTGTGTGTGTGTGTGTGTGTGTGTGTGTGTGTGTGTGTGTGTGTGGGAAGTGAGCGGCTGCGGCGATCAGGACACATCAGCAGCTAATCGGTCTGAAGGGCGCTGACCCAGTGGCCTCCCGCTGCAGCGGCAGTCCATATGGTTTCATTGTTGTACCGTCCAATCATCTCAGTGTCACCATCTCCGCTCTTCATGTCAGCCTCATCCGCACGAAGACAGGAAGCCTCGTCTTACAGCGGCTTCTTTTTAACCTTCGTTAAATCATTAAAGGCTCCCGCCTCCGTTTAAACAGCTCTCAGATCAGTGATTTCAGTCTGAATCTGTCATAATTATCCCGTGTTCAGGAAATATTTCCTGCAACGTCCCGTTCCTCTTTTTGACCTCGCAGAAATGACTGAGACGGTACTGACCTCCCCTCCTAACGCAGACCCTCCTGGAAGGACTGAACGAGATACGCAGCTGTGTCTGCAAGTCTGGTGCGTCGGGTGTTTAGAAGCAGAAAATGGACAGATGATGGACGTAGATAAAGTTACAGGTTGGGGCACACCTTCAGCATCTTGGTGTGAATCATGAAGTTAAATTTGCTGCTCCTGCTAAGATTCTGAGACCTGCACATTTAGGGGCAACCTCAGTGAACGCAAGCTGAAAAGCGTTGTTATCCCCTCTGCGCACCTTGGAAGTCGATGAAGCGCCAGAAACCCTTCTTCTGTACCTGCAGGTGTCACCAAAGCACACCAGGACTGAGATCTTCCACAGTGACAGTTTTCTGAGGTCAGTTTTCTGTCCCTGATGGAGGATTTTCTTGTGCAGAGAAACGTCTCTCTGTGCTCACAGTATTGTGTGTCAGAGACGTGTATCTTTTCTTGCCCATCAGCCATGCAGACTGCTGTTCTTTGAGTGCCCTCTGCTGGTTTTACTGTGTTCCCCTCAGCTATCAGAGCTCCGTCCCCTCCAGTCCTTGAAAGGTTTGGAATGACCCGCTCTGACCTGACACACACGTGACCTCTTGTACTGGTGTGCCTGTGTGTGTATGTGTTTGTGTGTGTGTGTCCTGCTGTTTTAGTGGTGATGTAATGTGTTAGCTGTCTGTCAGGAGGGTAAAGACTCATTCAGTTTGTCAGTGGAAACGCAGGGGGCCTCTTCTCTTTCATTTACCACACACACACACACACACACGCTGTCCTCCCCCTCCAGCCTTCAGCAAAAAGGAGGTTGGCGGTCGACTCCTTTGTGGTGTGCACACGCACGAGCTCGCACTTCAAAGCTTTCTGACTTCCAGAGTGACGTCGTGTAAGAAAAATTGAAGGATGTTTAATTTAAACTCTGACTTATTATCTAAACTGTACTGTTAGAACTAGATTCAAATGTCGGGATTTTTGCCTAGAAACTGACGTAAACTATTATTTTAACCTTTGGAGCTGCGGTCACTCCTGTTCATTGAGGACATTCTTATGAGCGCCCCCTGCTGCACCCCCTTCGTAACTGCAGCCAATTTTCTGTACACCTGGATTAGCATGACCCCATGACCCTCCTCTCTCTCTCTCTCCCCCTCTCTGCAGGCCTATGGCTGGGCACTGCAGGGTATGCGCCACCTAGCCAGCATCACTATGGAGGACTGCACGCTGCCAGAAAAATGCCAGACTGTAATTGGCTGCCTGGAGGACTACCAGCGTCAGCACCCACCAATCCCAGACGCCCATTTCCAGGAGATGAAGGTGGCGGCAGGGGAGCTGCGGGGTGAGCGAGGCCTCCGTCAGTGGAGCTTTGCTTGGTCTAAGTGTCAGGAGACCAAGAAAATGTTTGACAGGAAGATGGAGGCGGCGCTCAGGACACGAGACTCCGCCCACAGGCGCCGCTCTGACTCTACCACCAGCAGGAGCTCCATCTCCTCCAGGAGGTCTCTGTCAGGATTCTTGGGGATCCGAGAGACCTCTCCTTCCTCCTCCTGCCTCCCGGAGGAAGCAAACACCTCCTCACCCCCTCGTAGCAGTTCTTCTTTTCTCCCCATCACCTCCACCCCTGCTCCCGCCACCTCCCCTCCCACTTCCCAGCACACGCCGTTCCTCCAGCGGCTGTTTCGCAGCTCCTCCTCAGAGGAGTCCTCAGATCGCATGGATATGAGCTCCTGCAGTCCCAGACTCCACCGCCTCGACTCCTCTCCCTGCTTTACCCCTTCCTCATCCTCCTTCTCCATCTCCTCCTCCGCCTCCTCCTTCTCCTCCTCCTCCTTCTCCTCCTGCAGACGGCCGCAGCTCAGGAAGACTCAGAGTGTCGATTGCCCCGCCACCCCCGAGACATCGCGGTACGGCCCATGTCCTCGTGCCCTCATCGAGCCGGTGCGCAGAGGCAACACGGGCGTGTTCATCCGTGGCTTGGAGGTCAGGAGCACTGAGGCAGCAGACCACACACTCTGCTCCAGGACCGCTTCTCACAGCTGGGCAGGACAGGGTTCACGCAGCCCTGGAACACCCGGGACACCCAGCACCCCCACAACAGACTCTCGACCCAGGGGAAGGTGGGTAATCGGCCTCGTTTGATCAGAATAAATCCACCTCTAGACTGACGCTGTCCCACTAATATCTGTGTGTGGTCTTCTTTTGCGTTGCAGTAAGCTGCATCACATCGTGGAGGAGATGGTGAACACTGAGCGAGAGTACGTCCGCTCACTGCGTTACATCATCCATCACTACTTCCCCGAGATGGACCGAGTGGACGTCCCGCAGGACCTGAGGGGGAAACGCTCTGTCGTCTTCGGCAACCTAGAGAAACTCCTCGACTTCCACAGCCAGTTCTTCCTGAAGGAGCTGGAGGCCTGCTCGAAACACCCGCTCAGAGTGCCGCACTGCTTCCTCAGACATGTAGGACACACACACACACACACACACACCAACCTCTGAAACTACCTCTGTAGTCCTGCTTGTTCAGCAGGGTCCTTCTCTGAGACAGATGTTGGCTTAATGCAGATGTTTGCTGTGTGAAAAAGCTCTGAATGAGTGTGTTTGTGTTTGTGTCGAACAGCAGGAGCAGTTCGGCCTGTATGCTCTGTACAGCAAGAACAAACCCAAGTCTGACACTCTGCTGGCAAACCACGGACACTCCTTCTTCAGGGTGAGAACTGCAAGCGCCACCCCTGACCTTTGACTTCACTGTGACTTAAACTGACACTGACCGCCATCTCTCCCGCCTCTGCAGAGGAAGCAGCTGGAGCTGGGAGATAAGATGGACCTGTCCTCCTACCTGTTGAAACCTGTCCAGAGGATGAGCAAATACGCTCTCCTCCTCACTGACCTCATGAAGGAGGTGGGCGTGGCTCAGGAGGCAGAGCTTGGTGCGCTGCAGTCTGCCACCAACATGGTTAAATTCCAGCTTCGTCATGGGAACGACCTGCTGGCCATGGACGCCATCCGAGATTGTGACGTAAGTCCGTCAGAGTCAGAGCGGAGTCTGATCTGAGCTCACACACACGAAAAAACATGTTTAGGTTATGGATGTGTGCTAAATGATGTCTTCAGGCTGACGTTAATGTGCCTGTAAAGAAAACTAACTGGCATGTTGTTGTTGCTGTGGATGTTGAATTGCTATATTATTTTACATATTCTGGGTAGCAGTGGGTTGATCATTGAAATGCCCTTCTGGGATTGATAAAAGCGCTCTAAATCTGACTCTGAAGTGTTAGTCTCCTCATTAGTTAGCACCGGAACTAATGATCTGACGACGTGTGCAATATTATGAACAACACACACATTTCAGCTCTAATATTGTAGCTTTACCTTGCAGTATGAAGCACCTTGAATCAACTTTTTATTTTTGTGAAATGTTGATGAATTGCGTTGAATTCAGCTGCTTGAAAAATACATTTCAGTTTAAGATGAGTTTTTATTTGGCTCTTGCATACACAAACTCAGTATTTGTACAGTGGATGTTTAACAACATCAACAGTTTTTGCTCAGTTTGCAATGTTTCAGAATATTTACTGGCTTTTTATACTGTTTTTAGCCATCATCTAACTGACATTTAGAAACCTGGAGCGTCCCTACTTCAGATATGCCTGACGATCTTCCTGTTCTTTAGTTTCCTTCAGTATCTCAGTGGTCCAGTAATGTTTGTCTGTATGTCGATGAAACACTGCAACCAGGAGCTGCTCAGGCTATTCTGCGGCTGTCCTCATTCAACAGAGCAGGTATTATTAAAACCTACCCGCCTCCTTCCCTCGGTGGTCCGCATTGCACCAGACCCCTACAGCCTCTCCTGCGGGTGGTACATCCACCGGCGGGATGGCCCATGTGACTCGTTTGGGCTAAGCCCAGCTGTGGCCCATGGGTTAAGGCGCAGACACTTACTGACAAGCCCCGACCCCCGGGCCTGGCTTCAGGGTGGGGGCACGGTAACCCCAATCCAGGCATAGAAACAAGTTCCTTGGATCTTTTCATCTTAGAAGTCTTGTAAATCTTACTTTGCCTGAACCTTCACCGAGGGCCAGTGTGCCGTGTAGTGCTGCTCCCATGACCTGAATAAGTGGCAGAAGATGGATGGATGGATGGATGGATACCTAACGCTCCTGCTGACAGAAATTCACTTTGAATTAGTTTTTAGTTTATGCTTTCGGACCAAACAGTTCTTGGACCCACTGATGGTCGCCACCCACTGAGGAGCTCCCCCGAAACCAACACTCCTTTTAATAATAGCCATATCCAGCTGGCAGTCAAGCCCCTGGATCAGGACACCTGGAGCCGGATGAGCCTGTGATATTTTCCCCCATTTTTCTCCTGTAAAGTTGATTCAAAATTTCCATTTTGTCTCATCATGATAAAGAATCCTTCCAAAATCTCCTCAATTCAGGATCCAGATTGACTCCAAACGTTAGACTGTTAAAAATGTTATGCAAATCGGTCCGACACATTTTCAGTAACCTTTCCAACAAACAGACAAACTAAACCGGTCACGTGACCTCCTTAGTGGTGGTAATTACAACCATACCATAAGGGAGGATGCTGGGACTGCAGCTTTGTGTTTGTTGTGTGTTGCGGGTTTCATGATGAATACAGAGATGTTTAACTCAGACTGTGTGGTCAAGAGAGTCCATTCTGTGCTCGCTTTAGATAAATACGTTAACGTTACCAGGTACTGTTTTCTTTACATGTATTTAAATATGCAAGAAACCACTGCAGACGCTTCGTCCAGTGGACCGGATCCTGAAGAGGCTGATGATAGCCTTTAGGTTCACATTACCACCATAAAGATGGTTTCCAGTAAGACATACCAGAACTGCTTTGGTTTTTGTGGCCTTTCATTTGCTTATAATCCTA
>VUQH01017449.1:2932-14160 GCA_015106775.1 Etroplus canarensis | reverse complement strand
AGGTGCTGGAGGATGAAGTGGAGGGCCATGTTTACAGCATCGTCTACAGATCTGTTGGCTCTGTGGGCAAACTGCAGGGGATCTAGGAGAGGGTCTGTCATGTTCTTGAGGTGGGAGAAGATGAGGCGCTCAAAAGACTTCATGGCCACAGAAGTCAGGGCAATAGGTCTGTAATCATTTAGTCCTGTGATCCTCACCCTTTTGGGGGCTGGTATGATGGCTGAGGTCTTGAAGCAGGCTGGCACATGGCAGGTCTCCAGCGAGGTGTTGAAAATGTATGTCAACACCGGAGACAGCTGGTTGGCACAGTGCTTCAGGGTGGAGGGGGAGACAGAGTCCGGCTTGCAGCTTTCCAGGGGTTTAAAAAGTCTATTCATGTCTCCGTCTTGCATGGAGAGAGGTGTGAAGGTCGAGGGAGAGGGTGACACTGAGGTGTAAAGCTGTGTGGATAATCCAGGTGTGGCAGTGGAGGAGGGGATGCTGCTGATCAGTGGCTGGAGGGGGTTAATAGGTCTGACCCATTGTCTTTCAAAGCAGCAGTAGAACTTATTCAGGCTGTTGGCCAGGCACAGAGTGGGGGGCTTGAGGCTTGTAGTTGGCGATTGCCTTAAGCCCTTTCCAAACAGAGGAAGAGTCATTGGCTGAGAATTGTTGTTTCATTTTCTCACCGTGTGCTGATTTAGCTCTGCTCACCTCCTTGCTAAATCTGTACTTAGCCTCTTTGTATTTGTCTTTGTCCCCACTTCTGTATGCAGCCTCTTTCTTTGACCTCAGCTGTCTGAGTTTAGATGTGAACCAGGGTTTGTCCTTGTTATAACTCACCCTGGTGCATGATGGAATGATGCTGTCCTCACAGAAGTTAATGTAGGACGTCACAGTGTCTGTGTACTCATCCAGACTGGTGGTGGCAGACCTAAAGACATACAAATCCTGGATTAGTATGTTCAGCTTGCCTGTTTTATTTGGTGGACATGGCAGGAACGGGCATTCACCTTTCCATCATCATCAGTTTTCTTGCTTATGTGCTAAATGAGCTATTAAGTGATATACAGCGATAAATCACACAGTAATTTACTTGATTAGTTTCATATGTTTCATCTGTTTGCACACACATCTGCACAGCTCATAACTGATCTCAGAGACGTGAAAGCAGAGCCAGAAGCAGCTTGCCTAGCATGCTGGTCTCATGTCATACTCCCACCAAAGACAATGCAGCTTCTATCCATAATGTGCAAACAAGCTGCTGGCCTCTCAGCTTGCCCAGTTCCAGCCTTTGTTAACAGGGTACAGACACACCCATGAAAATGACAGAAACTATGGTTCCCAATGGCTGTAGTGTTTAGCGGTTGCGCATTTGTCTTACAAGTAAAAGGTTTAATTCCAGTTTAATTCCAAGTTTAATTCAAGTTTAATTCCAGGTGGGGGTCACAAGCCTCTCTTACCATGGAAAGTTGTGTCAGGAAGGGCTTTCTGGCATAAGACCTCTGCAGAGACCCCTTGGGAAAAATATGAAGGAACAGCTGCAGGTATGTTTTATAGATCCCAATGGTCCAGTGTCAAGCCTGTTTCCAGATACAGTAGCAAACTGTAGCCACAAGATAGTATTAACAGAGTAGATGCAAACAGCCTATGGGGCAGCTTTATGGGATAGAACGCTGCTTGAGAAGAAGAGAAATTGCTTTCATTTTAATTTATGCTTAATTTTAGATTACACATCACTAGCACTGCTTGCCTTGCTTGTCCTGATGAAACACGACTGCGTAAATGTCAAATTTAGTCCGCTTATATCGGTACAAACTTGGCTGGATATTATGAGTGACAACAGGGAAAGGATGCCCTTTTTCTGGTAAAGCTGGTGTTGTCCCCTTTGATGCATCCTTTGAAAAAACAAAGAAATAAAAAAACCTCAAATATTCTAACAATGTGTACGGAAAGCTCTTGTGTTGATTATAGCTTCAAAATAACCAGCAATTTTAATGCCCTCCCATAGGCCCCACAGTGGTGAAGCTACTTTGCAAAGGCGAATTTAAAATAAAGATATATGAGCCATGGGTCTTTAAGGGGAAGTACAGTGTTGCAGTTACTAGCACTGTTGCCTCACTGCAAGTTGCTGATTTGAATGTCCTGGGCAGGTGGGACCTTTATGTGTAAAGTTTACATGGTCTCCGTAAGACTTGTTTCCACATTCCAAAGACGTGCAAGTTGGATTAGTTGATTTTAAATTGGCCATGGATGTGAGGTGAACAAAGTGCATAGAGTAAAGTGCTGCATGAATGCTTGGTTAAATTTGAACTGTGGTCTAAAACACTTTGAGCTGAGAAACACTATATAATATGCCAGTCCATTACTCCAGCCATTACTCTTCTTCTTACTACCACTCAGCAGAATAAAAATAACTCATGGTTGTAACCAAAGTGCATTTTGGAGAATGCCCTGACCTTATTCTCGTGCTTTAAAGCAACTCTAAGAGGGCATTACCAAAAAAGCAGGTGGAATTTGGCTTGTGGACATAAAGCAGAATTAGAGCTTTTAACTTATTAGGTTGCATTGCAGTGAAAATCAGGCCCAGGCCACCCACTTACCTCTTTTCCACCGACGTAGAGTCCGTGTGTAGCCATTTGTGAGTAGATGACTTTTAAGATCCAGAGCACATTTGGACAGGTTTGATAAATGAACATTATATATCATGTATATATCATGATGTAGTGGAAGTTGGGGAAGGAAAATCATGGCAGATAGAATCTGCACCCTGCATATGCAAATCTTTAGGAATTTGACCTCTCATGCCTTGAAATCAGTAGTTCCAACTTCAGGCTCAGCAGTGTTGTGGACTGCAAATGACACATTTTGAGCAGAAACCGCTTTGCTAGTCTCTTACTGTGTATACCCTCCTAAAGATAGTAAATAGTATGAACTTTGGACAGAACTGGGCCAGCTACTGCTTCCTGTTTCCAGTTCTTGTGCTTAGCTAGGCTAAGGACCAGGTTATGGAACAGTTCTTAACCCTAGTACTGCCAGACCTCAATATACTGATGTCCCAGATAAGTTTCGTGTACTGCTAGTTGTCTATATATTGATCACTTCCGGTGTTTTCATTCACTACCACTCGTCTAGCTGGTCGTATAGCTGGAAGGACTAGGGTTAAGATGTACCTTCTCACCTTGATGGAATTCAAAAGCAATGATAAATGTTTAGAATGTCCACACTAGACAGTGGAAGTGCTGATTACACATTTAGAAGGCCAGCTCTGTCCTGGGGCGCCCCCTCGACCCAAGGCAGGTGGTGGGAGAGAATATTGAATGACACTCTGATGGCACTGGAGAGCTCCATCAGTGACAGACTGCTTCACCCCAAGTGTGTGAAGAGAGTTACCACATGTCTATTCTTACTGCTGCTGTCAGACTTTACAATCAGCTAATACACAGTCTGTACAATATGCATCTGTGGTGTAAATATGGTTATTATCCATGTGTAAATAATTTTTGCTGCTTTATATTTTCATTATGTATTTTATTCAAATAGTATACATATGCTCAAAAATTTAGACAATATAATTTTTGCTGTTATTTATTTATTTATTTAATATATACACTGCTGCTGCATACTGTCTGAATGTCCCCACTGTGGGACTAATAAAGGACTATCTCAGCTTATTTTAATACTTCTTCTGGAGCTTTCATTACATCCCATTCTAAATCTAAAACAGCTTCTACTCTTCTCTGAAAGGCTTTCTACAATATTTTGAAGTATGTCTGTGGGAATTTTGCCCATTCATCCATAATAACATTGTAAAATTCAGACACTGATGTTGGATGAGAGGGCCTGGCTCACAATCTCTGTGTTGGTTCATCCCAAAGGTGTTGGATAGGGTTGAGGTCAGGGAAGATATTTCACCAACTGACTTGTTGTAATAATGGCAAGCTTTTGGAGTAACATGTTTCAGTTCATTGAGCTCTTTAGAACAACCAATTCTTTTACAAATGTTTGTAAAGGTGCTTGATTGTATACAGCTGTGGCAATGGGACTGAATGAAACACCCAAATTCAGTGTCTTGGCCGTAGAGAGGGGGAAGAACGGTGGAAGTTCTTCTGAAAACCTGGAGAGATTCTTTTTTCTGGAAGATACTGCCAATGCTGCACTGGTTTGAATGCAGTTTCTTTCTTCCCTCCACAATAATTGCCAATCAAGTCATGAGTTTGCTATCTGACATCAGAAATGTGCAGGGGGTGGCTCCTTAGCTATGCAAACATCTCCCCAAACTTCAGACAGACAAGAAATCCACCATAATCACCCTGTCACTGCATCAGACTCATCATTCCTGAAATGTTTAACTATTCAAACAAAAAATAAATACACAATAAATCATCTGACAAATATTTACATGTTCTTTTAATTTAACCTTTTTTTTTAACAACACTTATGATACAGAATGAATATTTGCACAGGAACAGACAGTTTTTTTTTTAGTCAGCATAGAATAAACAGCTGGTTTGACAGGAATCATCAGAGGACAACTTGTTTTCTCCACTATGGCTTTTTTTGCCGGTTGTTGGGCAAACCGATGAGAAAGCTGAAGGGGAAATAAACAGCATACTTACAAGAAAAAAAACACAAGCTCAAGTCCTAAATGCTTTAAAGGTTTTGGACATGGTGACAGTCAAGCTTGGAACACTTAGACCTATTCTGATAAGCTCTGTCTGTTCTACAGACTGGGTACTGTGTTAAGAACTAAAGGAGGTCACCTTCTAAAGGTCTGATCACAGCAGGTGTGAAATAAAAGACGATGAACAAACAGAATGCGACAAACACAAGAGTCTACTGTGTTCTAACTGCATCTGTATTGCACATGCGGTTTTGGTCAGCTAAACAACATGATGGGGAACAATGAACATTTTTGCTGTTTATCTGTTGTGATTTTGTCATCTTTGAAGGTGTTTTTTTTATCACAAATAAAAGCATCACACTTAAAGCTCATCTTAACAGCATGAACATCGGTGTTTGATAGTCTTTTAAAAATAATCTCTTTAGTTAATCACACAGCTCAGTACTGGGTTTTTCTCTTCATTGGGAAACACTGACAGACGGGTGGATTAATTTGCAAGATCAAGTGCTTTGAACTGAAGCTTTTAGTCAAACCGTCAAACTATTTTGTTGTTTTTTTTTTTTTCTCCACACACGTAAAAACAAACTTACATCGAGTCCCTTTTATATTTGGTCACACTGACAGACTTTTATTCAATCAAAGTGCTGTTAATTTTTTTTGAGATCTCAGAACTCGGTGTTTTTAATAAACACCAATCCAAATAATCTCGTTGGAAGAGTTCAAGCTCATCATGGCCAGTTAAATGTCCTACCAGTAATCTGGTAAAACTTCTGATTGAAGGGATGAAAGAACTTTTGCAGTTTAGTCACTACTGATGGGTCCACCTCTGGGTGGATGCGGCCCTTGCTGCCTGCCAGGCACTTGTTGAAGACAATGTTAAATCGCAGACAGTAAAATCCCCTGGTGGCATTGAAGTACAAGTTATACTGGCTGATCCTGGAGGGGAGGTTGAGGAAGCGCTCAACGAGCTGCAGCTCTGGCAGCGGGTCCGTAATGAGGCGGTCCCCATCCACAATGTGGAACTGCTCCACTGGAAAGTACTTCAACCAACGCTCCAGATGTTTGGTGTAGATGCTGGTCCGGACTGCTTTGTACTTTGTGTTCACCTCACAGGTGCTGGTATCAATGGCCAGCTTCTCAAACTTGTGGTAGGTCTTGTTTTTGCGCTCCTTGCCCTCCAGCACTTGGGTATAGTCAGACACAGCTCTGGTGGTGGGCTCACGAACTATAATCAGCAGCTTGATGGAAGAGTTCATCTTGAATATGCGCTCAGGGACCTCCTCCGTGATGAAGTAGGCGGGGCTCTTTTCAATGGTGATCTGATGAGGGAAGGAGAAGGGCATTTTACCCCGGTACCAGTCGATGCCCCGGGCATAATTTTGGTCATTGTCAAAGAAGTGTATCTCCTGCGAGGCCTTGACAACTGCCGGATGTAGGTTGAGCATTTCCAGCAAGGCGCGGGTGCCCCCTTTGCGCACTCCAATGATAATGGCCTGAGGCAGCTGCTGGACCAGGTTGTGCAGGCGGATTTGCTCTTTGGTGGCATTGCCCTTTCGAAGTTCGTGTAGCAGGCCACGCTTAAACTGCAACGTGCGGAGAGGAATCTGCTCTGGTTCAGGGGCGGGCAATCTGCTGTCAATTGGGCAAATGGGCTGTAGCCTGAAAAACAGGAAAAGAAAGTCTTTAATATCAGTACCTGTAGAGCACATCTTAATCCTGACTAGCTAAACTACTTGAATGTAAAACTTCTTTTTAATGGAACAACTCTCTGAAGCTAAAGCTCTAAGTACATTTTTGTCAGTGGTCTTATGTTGCCAAATCATCTCTGACCTTCTGAGACCTCTGCAGGGCCTGTGGCATCTCACACCAAGACATAAACTGCAGATGACCATAAGTCCTGCTAGTTGAAGTGCCGGAGCCTCCACAGATCAGACTTGTTCAAGCACAAATGACTTGATCAATGATGCAGCTACCGTAACGCTACCCATTGGTTTGAAAAGTGCAGCTTCTGAAGCCTTGAGATATTACATGGAAGTGACTTGTCAGTCACAAAGAAACCATAAACTCATCAGGAAAGTGTTTACTAGCATCGCGCACCACAGAAGCCAAAGAACTGCTTTCCCATAGACTCCAAACAGTGTGACTTCTTTTTGCAACCAGAGTTGTTGCAAAGGAATGCAGATTCATGGCCAATCCTTAGGTGCTCGGTCATTCTGGAGGGTCTCAGAGTGGAGCTGCTATTCCTCCACATTAAAAGCAGCCAGTTAAGGTGGTTCATGCAACCGACACGGATCCCTCCTGGATGCAGGCCCAGGACATGCTGGAGAGATTACATGTCTCAGATGGGTTTACAACATAGTATCCCCCCTCCAAAGAGGTGGAGGAAGTGGTTGGGGAGAGTGGTCCAAGAATTGCTGCCTAGACTGTTGCCCCCTTAAACCATATTTGGGTAAGCAGCAGAAAATGGAAGGGAGGTTTAAAGCACCTTTGCACTGGCTCCACTTTTCAGACTATGACGCTATTATTATCTTTTATCTAACACATTCCTCTGTCAGGAATTAAGAGGGTAAGTATTAGCCGGGTGCTGCAATCAAATGACCTTAATTAACTGATCATCAGCAAGCATAACCACCTCTGTAAAAGCAGAAATTTTGGCAGTTGGCTGGTCTGGAGCATTCAGGTGTAATGGTAACACACAGCCACAATCTTCCCAGCAGCAGACTTCTTTTGGCTGCTCCCATTAGGGGCTGCCACAGCAGATCATCTGCCTCCATCTCACCCTATCCCTTTCATCGTTCCTCCGCTCCGCCTTTGTCTTTGGTCAACAGTAGTGTAGTTTCCACCGGTACCCTGGAGACCATCTGGTACGGAAAACATATTGTGAATCTGCATATTTGAGTTGGCAAAGATTTACACCGGATGCCTTCCTAATGCAACCCTCCCCATTTATCTAGGCTTGGGACCAGTACTAAGAGTCCCCCTACATTTCAGGCCTCAGTCGGCATGTTAAACGTCAACGTTCATGGCAGAACAAGTAAAAAAAGATTGAAGGAATGGTTGCCAGGTAAAAGTGTCTCTTTAGAGAGGAAATGCTTTCTCTCAGCAACCCTTCCAAAAAAGCTGTACTTGTTTCCAAAGGATATTAGACACACCAGGCCAAATACAGCATATCAGCACAAACCCTCATACTAGTTCTTGATCATGGTGGTGGAGGGGTCATGATTTGGGTTCGTTTTGCAGCCACAGGACCTGGGCACCTTGTAATCATTGAGTCAACCATGAACTCTTCTGTATACTGACATATTCTAGAGTCAAATGTGAGGCCATCTGTCCAATAGCTAAAGCTTGACCCAAATTGGGTCATCCAACAGGCTACTGATCCAAAGTACACCAGCAAATCTACAATACAATGGCTGAAGGTCAAGGTGTTGCAATGGTCCAGTCAAAGTGTTAGACCTTAACCTGACTGAAATGCTTCAGTGGGATCTTAAGAGAGCTGTTCATAAATGAATGCCTGCAAATTTCAGTGAACTGAAGCAATGTTGTAAAGAAGATTGAGCCACAGTTTCTCCACAATGATCTAAGAGCTGATAAAATCATATGTAAAAAAAACAATTACTTGAAGTTATTGGTGGTTCTACAAGCTACTGAATCAGGGGTATACTTAGTTTTCATAGAACTCTATACAGTCCTGTGAAAACTCTCCTTTTCACCACTCTAACGCTACGAGCTCAAAAACTTTAGCAACTGAAGACGACTAAAGTTGTGCAAATGTCATTAACATTACTCGTTTTTTTCTCATTGTACAATAATTGAGGGAAATAACAAACTCAGAGAAGATGGTGCAGGATGAATGTAATGCAACTCCAGACAAAGCCAATACTGGTTTACTGATAGGCAATAATAGGTTTTTATTTGAAGACCAACTGAAACTTTTTTCAGTCTTTCTAAACAAACTGCAGCCCAAGGTTTGGTCTTTCAGGAAGATTTTTCTCATTTTATGTACAGTGGAAAATCTGCCTCATTCACGAGAACTTCCAAAACCTCTACTCCTAGTGTATATATCATTTTAGGGTAAAAAAAATCTAAAACTCTGGCTGTCAGGAGTACATATTGCCAAGCTGCATGTGTATGAATGTATACATATTTGAACAGCTTTATAAAGTAAGATGCGTCAACTTTAAAAAACAATAGCGTAGGTCAGATTATTATGCAAGTTACTTTAGATGAAGGTAATGTGTATTTTGAAATAGGACCATCATGACTTACCTATCCAAAGTCCCAACCCTGGCCACGAGATAGAGGACACTTCCGATAGCAAGGCTGCCCAGAACGAAGAGCTTCTGTCTCAGCAATGCCTGCTGTTTGAATAGCATGGCCCTCCATCAATCTTCAGGACTGTGACTTCAGCCTGCAGAGAGCCGAGCACATAAACCACTAATCACTGTGAGAAGAGAGTCAGCCTAATGTTTATTAACACACACTCAATCGAGTCTTACAAGTGATTAAGCTGCACTCACACACGCCAGCAAAGTGCTGCAGTGCCATTAGAAGAAATGCTCGCCCACCAACTACCATGGTGTTACTTATTTAGTCATCTATTTTGAACAAGTTGAAAATCTTATTTGTTCAAAAGTTCTGCTGTGATGAGACGAAACACAACTTAGTGCTATGGTTTAAAAGAATCAAGGATCTTCCAGCAGGGTCATTGTACTGCTGGAAGGTCAACCTCCGTCCCAGTCTCAAATCAATGGGCAACTGAAACAGGTTTCCCCGAAGAATTTCCCTGTATTTAACACCATCCATCATTAATTCAATTCTGACCAGTTTCCCAGTCCCTGCTCATGAAAAACATCCCCACAGCATGATGCTGCCACCACCATGCTTCACTGTGGGGATGGTGTTCTTGGGGTGATGAGAGATGCTGGGCTGGTGTCAGGCATAGCATTTTCCATACCTTCTTCCATATGTTTGGGGAGTGTCCCATATGCTACTTGGTGAACTCTGAATGGGATTCCTTATTTTTTTTTCTGTAAGCTGTAAGGCTTATAATGGCCCTATGGACAGATGCAGCAGTCTCTGCTGTGGATCTTTCCAGCTCCTTCAGGGTTTCCTTTGGTCTCTTTGTTGCCTCTCTGATTGATGCCCTCCTTGCCCGGTTTGTGAGTTCTGGTGGACGGCCCTCCCTAGGCAGGTTTGTTGTGGTGCTGTATTTTTCCCATTTTGTGATGACAGATTTAATGGTGCTCTGTGGGATTTTCAAAGTTTCAGACATTTTTTTATAAGCCAACCCCACTTCTTCACAACTTCGTCCCTGACCTGTTTGGAGAGCTCATTGATCTTCATGGCGTGGTTTGCTTGTTGGTGCCTCCTGATTAGTGGTGTTGCAGACTCTGAGGCCTTTCAAAACAGGTGCATACTGTACATACTTCATCATGTGACACTTAGAATGCACACAGCTGGATGTTACGTGGTCGCACCAGATCTTATTTAGAAGCTTCATAACAAAGAAGGTCAACACTTTGGGATGTGCCACTTTTCATTATTTTATTTATTAGATATTTTTAAAATGTGTTATTTTGTCATTTCACTGCACCAATTTGGGCTGTTTTGTGTAGGCTCAATTTAAATTACAGGCTGTAATGTAAAAAGGTCACCAAGATGTGTGTGTGTGTGTGTGTGTGTGTGAACACCTTTTCATGCCACTGCATGGTCTTTTATTGTCTGTTGTAATTCTTTTAATCTATTTTGTGAAGCACTTTGTGACGTCTGTTCTGAAAGTGTCATGATTCTCCTCTGTGGGACGGAAAGATGCTATAAAAATAAACTTTACTCACTCACTTAAATGTTAGCAACGTTCGCAAGTAAGCAACTGCAAGTTTTATTCCAACTGTCTCAATAAAAATACATGTTTTTAAAATTTCATTACAGTTCCTACATATTTTTAAAAGGAACTCTTTTAGTTTGTTCTGTCCTCGTTTTAAAACTGAACTTCATATCTGCATTTGTAAAAATATGTAAATAAATGTTATTAAAAAAGTCATAGTCACATTCTGTTGATTGCTCCGTTGACTCTCAAAGAAAAGGAAATGATTCCCTTATTCATCCAAGAGAGGGCACTACATCCTTTCAGTGGCGCACACAAACATTAGTCTCACTGTCACTTTTGTTTCCCTCTCAATACCTGAACCCTTTGTGCATCTGCAAGCTTAGCACAGCGTAACTAGATAAATTACATTATGAAATAACAGTTCAATACAGGAGTCAAAGGTACTATTACAAAAGGGCCAAGTGCACTCTAATCCAGCCTTCAAAACAGCCTAGCATTAAACGACAGAGCAGATCCTCCAGAGTGTCTCATAAACAAATACAGACGGCTTCTGACCCCGCTGTGACTGGAAAACATTCCCCTCATAATGCCTCGTAGTGACTTCTGAATGGAGCCTGGCAAAGCAATTGCAATTTCATCAGTCTGACAAAGCAGAAGAATAAAGCCTCTTAGCCGGGGGCCAGCCCCGTGGCTGTGGAGTCCCATTTAGAAAAGAAATGTTTTTCATTACAGCCTGTATCACTGAAACAAGTGGGAGCCATAAATTCAGTCAATTCCGATGGGGGGGGGGGGGGG
>VUQH01017448.1:10803-30438 GCA_015106775.1 Etroplus canarensis | reverse complement strand
CCCTGTCATGGAGATGATGCAGGCTACACCACCTCTCAGGCATCGTCTGTGGCCAGCACCTACTCTCAGCCAACACGCCATTTTACCGCAGCTGGAAGTTAGAAACACGTTCAGTAAGTGCTGTGGTCGTCCAGAACATGTCAAATACGTCTACATACGTCAATATGTGTTGGAGATAAGTTGGCTATAAGTTACACATAGGTTCATAGCATGTTACTCATAGGTTAGAAATACGTTTTGTGTACTCTAGACATTAAAGCCCCTGTCACACCATGACGATTTAACAAGCTTTATGCCAAGGCATTCAAATTCCCTTAAAATGCTGGAACAATGATGTAAAATGGACGTAACATATATGCTAGACTGCCGGCATTCACAACTTGAAGCCCATTTATACCACTCCCCTTAAACATGCCACATACGCAGTTATTCAGCAGCAGCGTGTTAGAAACCTGTTCAGTTTGACTGGTTCACTTCAAATACATCTACAAACAGCAATATGTGTTGGCGTATGTTTGATATATGTTACACATATGTTAAAAGCATGTTACTCATAGGTTATTAATATGTTTTGGGTATGCTAGACATCATCTCCACGTATTTTGACATGAGTAAACACAATTCTCCGTATGCATTAAGTACCTGCAACATATGGTCCTTGTATGTGGGACGTATGATCCATACGCTGGCAAACCTCAGATTTTGTGCATGCTCAAAATTTTCCCACAACCTCCCGTTCTACCACGTATGCCAGCATACTTCAGCGTGCTCCTAATTTATAAAAACGTTCCTAGAACTTAATTGATGTTTGTAGTTTTTTTCCTACGTTGGCATACGCTTGTTAAATCGTCAAGGTGTGACAGGGGCTTTATTTCCATGCGTTTCCACTTATGAGTAACTTACAAGTAACGTGTGTAAACGATCGCATAACTTACCTACATGGCCCACATGGGAAATTTTGTGCATGCTCAAAATTTTTCAGTGACCTTGCCGTACTACAACGTATACCAGCGTGCTTCAGCGTGCTCTTAACTTACACAGAACTTACCAATAACTCATTCCACGTACACCAGCGTATTTACCAAATTTTTCATACGTGGGCATACGCTGGTGAAACGGTCAAGGTGTGACAGGGGTTTTGAATCTAAACGTTCCAGTGGAATACACCTGAAGGAGCTATTTCTTAATGTATGGGCTGTTTCAAAAAGTTGGACCCGATTTGAAGTCACTTTATCTCTGCAACCACGAACCACCCGTGAATGAAACATTTACACATCAAAGGGCGGTTAGTAAAACTTGATAACCCTCTTAACCATTTGTAATTTTGTGTAATTGTCCTATGTTGCTATCAAGAAATATATCGCGTTCAAATTGATTCCAGCCATGCCACACTGTGCTTATATTACAATGCTAGGTTTAACTGGTTTGGTTAAGAAGTTATTATTACTGAAAGTCCAACATTGGATCAGATTAGATTACTTTATTGTCATTTCGACTACATATAAATACAGAGTGAAACGAAACAGCGTTCCCCCAGGACCCGGTGCCCCGTACAAGGGTAGTGTCGGCTGGCCAGGGCCCGCCTCCGGCCCAGCACAACACCCCGCCCGCGATGTCCTCTTCCCCGGCCACCGGCATCAGGCGACGCCGAGGACCGAAGGCCCGGTCCACACAGCAAGCCGAGATCAGAGCCCCCAGAAACCACCCAGCCGCAGCATCAGCCCTGTGACGATACTCCCCCCCCGGAACCCAAAAACTTTGGTTACCCGGACGCTGCCCGGTAGGTCATGAAAAACAATGCCACTAGATCGCCAGTCGGCACCGTCTGTGGACGGAGCTACGATCTTCCGACTTTCACCACCATCCCGGCGTCCATGCTCCCGAACACCTGAATACTGGGTCAAAACAGGGACAATCACAGGGGTACAAGCACCACCTTGGTTCTGGAGTGGCTGCGGCGCCATCTTGGCCCCAAAACATGAATATAAAGTAACAGCATCACAGCTTACAGTATGCACACGAGCACTGAGACTATCAGGATGCGTGCTCTGCAGCAAATCACTAACACTTGCATATCCAGCCCAGACTCACGTCTCATTCCAGTCAGGTCAAGAGGATAAATAGCTCAACGCAACAAATACTACAGTTATGTACCAAATGAAGAGGGCCAGTAAGAGTTCAGCTCTGATTCCTGCAACAGTAAAAGATCGCCCACATACTGTCTCTTGTTCTTATCCAGCGTCGCATTTCAAGATCCTTTTCAACTGTTTCATCGTAAGTCAGTGTCAGATAAACGCCTACCAGCTGCTTTTGAGCGGGCAGTTACCTGTATGTTTAAAATAATGTGTAATATACGGGATTTCAAGCCATAACCTGTGTGTTTGTTTCAGAATAAACTTCAAATATTGACTCGTTACTTGTTGACATCGGGAGAAAGCTTGTGGCTCTGGTGGGTCGGTTTTAGTTTGGGCTTCTTGCCTGGAGTGACACAGTCAACCAAGCCGAGGTTCATCCTGACAATTAGGCTGATTTGTTTTTGTCCCTTTTTGTTCAGGGTTGGTGCCTTTTTTTTTATCATCATCACTTTGTAGTTTGAGTTCTGCAGACCGGCAGCATCCCAGCCATTTCATTTGAACAGTAAGAGAAACAGACCTGAGGAATGTGTTCTTCACGCCAGCGAGCACTGTCATTATTCCAAACACCGTCTCTCTTTTTTGTTGCAGTTACCAACAGTGTGTGTCCTGTGGTGGACGTCTGTAAAGCTCCTTTTCTGTTTCCAGGAATGTTAAGCTTAGGATGGCCTCAGGAAGCACTAGCAATGACGGCAGTGGCAGATTTAATGAAGCACCAAACACTAATTAAGTCGTAACATCAGAACTGGCCTGACTTTCTGAAGTGTCAGAGGAACGTTCAGTGGAGTGAAAAAGTCATTTCTACAACAGATTGAATTTTTTGCTTTTATCTTTGTCCACAAAGCTCAAGTGTTCTTTTAAACTTCCTTTGGCTTTTAAAATTCAAAACCCCGTTTCCAGAGAAGTTGGGACATTTTACTTAACTGACAGACTTACAAAGAAAAGAGTTTCTGTAGTTCTCCTGACCACTTTCCTTCTGCAGGCGGTTTCAAGAACATGGGCACCGTTTCAGTGCAGCATGTTTGATAGGCAGCACGGTGGCAGAGTGGTTAGCACTGTTACACAGCAAGCAGATCTGTGTTCAGATCTACCAGCTGGCTAGCTTGTTCTCCCACAAAGGGGTTCGGTTAACTGGTGATTCTAAAGTGACCGTAGGTGCGAGTGGTTGTCTCTCTGGGACAGACTGCCCAGGGCGCGCCCCGCCTTTCCTGGGATAGGCTCCAGCTCCCCTGTGACCCTGAACTGGATAAGCAGAAGATGAATGAATAAATGATGCAGTTTTTCTTTGAACCTTGTATCCAGTCTGATTTTTTTTATACAGGTTGAGTTGATCCAAGCCGTACTTTATACAGAGCATTTAGTTTTTTGGTTTGGTCTGAATACACACAGGCCAAGCTGGGCCTAACGTCTGACCTCTTTCTCACTCTGACAGAAAAGGGAGACTTCATTGCTCTGGACCTCGGAGGGTCAAACTTTCGTATCCTTCGTGTCAAAGTGACCCAGGACAAGAAGCAGCCAGTTCAGATGGAGAGCCAGGTCTATGAGACCCCTGATGACATCATCCATGGGAGTGGGACACAGGTGAATGCAAATGCGTGTCTGCCACTTTTAGCTGTGTTAAACTGCTCAGAACGTTCAAAATTCTTGCTCATGCGTAACTATCCTTTTTGTGAAAAACGGTGGCCAACAAGCAGTCGGACATGTTGTCCTCGTGTCGTATCCTGACACACGTCAGACTGTCCAGGACCGCGCCTGCCCACCACGCGGAGCACAGTTGTGTTTAAGGTCGGCTCGAGGATCAGTTTCTGTAAAATGACCTCAGTAACGCCGGAGAATAATGAGAGCGACGTCAGAACCGACACTGACCCGCGCAGAGCAGCTGGCAGTCGTGCTGAAACGCGAGAACCAAAACAGGAACGGCTGTCTGAGGCGGCGTGGTCGGATCAGGGCACGACTTGAACAGACAGAACAAGACAGATGCTGTTTAATGAAACGCTGAGCAGACAGCTGGTCACAAATGTAATGTGATATATGAACAGGTTTGTTAACAAAGAGGCACATTTACATTCTGTAACACTGAACAGTCTTTATATATAGTTACTCTAATGTTAAAGGTTTCCACGAAATAGTAAACTAACTGATACCAATTTACAAATTTATGTCAAACTTTGAAAATAACTATATGCCATCGGCTGCTTCCTTAGGTATGACAGCCACGTCCAGCTCAGACATCTACAAACAGTGGCAGGAATACTGATAACAGCTTTACATACACGCAGCCACTTCATTAGGTACAGCTGCTCATTAATGCGCGTTCACATGGCAGCAACTCGATGCAGTCGGGCATGTAGTCGTGGTCAGCCGGACATCAGGATGGGGAAGAAAGGTGATTTAAGTGACTTTGAATGGTTGTTGCTGCCGGATGGGCTGGACTGAGTATTTTCTTAAATCACTTTAAAACATTTTTAAAATATTTGTTTAAGCCTTTTTGAAATGAAGCTACAGAAAGAAAATGTTAAATTTTCGTTAAAATTATCTTCTTCTTTCGGCTGCTCCTGTTAGCAGATCATCTGCAGCTCCATCTTCAACATCCTTTGTCCAATATGTCCACTATCCCTCCTCTGAACATGTCCAAAGCATCTCAGCCTGAGCTGTCCCTCTGCTGGACTCATTTCTAATCCTGTCCATCCTGGTCACTCCCAGTGAACATCTCAACATCTCCAGCTCTGCCTCCTGTCTTTTTGTCAGTGTCACCGTCTCCAAACCATACATCATAGCAGGTCTCACTACCGTCTTGTAAACCTTCCCTTTTACTCTTGCTGCTATCCTTCTGTCACAAAGCACCCCTGACACTCGTCTCCACCCACTCCACCCTGCCTGCGCCTCTCTTGTGTTGTCCTAAACATCTCTGTTCTGCCCGCAGCTCTTTGACCACGTTGCAGAGTGCCTGGGCGACTTCATGGAGAAGCAAAAAATCAAAGATAAAAAGCTTCCTGTGGGATTTACGTTCTCCTTCCCCTGTGCCCAAACCAAACTGGATGAGGTAAACACTTTCAGTTCCAAGGGTAACCGTGCCAATTACTGTAAAGACATTCTGCAAGTTTATTTTGTCAAGAGGTAGCGAGAGCAAACCCAAAAATTCCCAGAGTTTAGCAGAGTTTTGGATTAGAGAAGAGTGTAAATCCAGCAGCGTGTGTGTTATTCTTGTTATAGTTGTGTGAAATCTTTGAGAATAAAGTGTGAGAACATGCGCTGTGAGTGGAATACCAATGGACACACGTCTTTCCAAGCCTGTCTTACAGTAATTTAAAGTTAGCCTTCTAAAAGCACTCGTTTCACAGGCTGTCTTAGTAAGATGGACAAAGAAGTTTAAAGCCAGCGGTGTAGAAGGCACGGATGTGGTGAAGCTTCTAAACAAGGCTATAAAGAAACGAGGGGTGAGTTTTTCCTTTTTTCTGTCTTTCATGTGCAAACGTGATTAAAAAACATGTTGCAGATTAAACCAGAAAAAGCGTGATCTCTTAAAATCAGTAGAACAGACTTACGTTCCAGTTTTGTGACAGATGACTCAGTTCTGAGTTAACCTGATGTTTTTTCCCAGGACTATGAAGCAGACATCATGGCGGTGGTGAACGACACCGTTGGCACCATGATGACTTGTGGATTTGACGATCAGCGCTGCGAAGTGGGAATCATTATAGGTGAAACTGGATTTCTTTGTAAAATCAAGTGGTTCACGCATTGGCCTTACAAGCGAGATTAATCCACTGCTGCTGCCCGTCGGGGAGGATGCAAGGGAGCAGCCGGAGGCTTGTTTAAAAATAAAATTCCCAGGCCAAGAAAACACATCCTGTATTTCTATGATTTGTAACAATAATGAATTCTTTCATTTCCCCAGACTTTAGAATCCAGCTGTTCTGCAAAACGTCCCCAGATTCTGGGCAAACATTTGAATATTATGTTTGAGGCTCACGCAGATTACACAGCTCCTGTGGGAAGCAGTTGCTGGTTTAAATTCCAGAATGGGCTGCTTTAATGAAGGACAAATTATTTATTTTCCCGACCACTTTTTCCTTTTACTCCATACATTTTAACACAAACATGTCAACTTGCGCCGCGTTCCGTTTTCAGAACAGACTCGCTGCTGTTAGGGAGTTTCTGGCTATTGGTGCATCTCTGCACGTCCTCCTGACATCAAACCAATCAAACCTAAATGGAGGGGACAACACGCAAAAGACAGTCCTGTGGGTGTGTCCATCATTAGGCTGATGTAACAATGGTGGAGATGAAAGAGGCAAAAAACATGTAATCTGTGCATCTTTTTTAGCGCCGTGCTCACCTTTCCTTTTCTTTGTGGAGGCACAGTTGCAGCAAATAGTTCTTTCTCTGCTTGTGTTAGAAGCGGCTGTTCAAGCTGAGCTTGACGTTGAAATTAAGGTCCTAATTTCTTGTATTAATATTATTTTAATATTATATTAACATGGCACGAGATTCAGGTAGCTGTGCACAAAAATAGCTGGTAGAAATGTCCTTCAAAGAGCTACTTTTGACTTTTATAGCTGTGCTTTTTCACGTTTACTCGAGTAAGGAAGTTGAATCAGTACTTCAACTTCTACCAGAGTATTTTAAACACATGTATCCGTCTGTACTTCTATTTGAGTAAGGAATGTGTGTACTCTTGCCACCCGAGCTTACTGGAAAAAAGAAAAAAAAAAAAATCTGACTTGGCTCCACAGCACAGAAGCATGAACACAGTTCGCCACGTGGGGGCGCCAAAGATTACAGCTAGACAGGAGAATTCACTCAGCCTAAAATTTACAGGAGAGTCATGGCAGCTGTGCATCTTTCAGGAACGGGAACAAACGCCTGCTACATGGAGGAACTACGTCACATTGACTTGGTGGAAGGAGACGAAGGCCGGATGTGCATCAACACTGAGTGGGGCGCGTTTGGGGATGACGGATCCCTGGAGGACATCCGCACAGAGTTTGACCGTGAGATTGACAGAGGGTCTGTCAACCCGGGAAAGCAACTGTAAGACTTTTTTGTTATTATTAAAAAACTTTTTGTAAATTTGAATTTCAAAATTCCAGTTCTGAGTATAAGTTAGCCTTGTTTTTAAGCTGTGTAGCCACACCAGTAGAGGAACCGCATGTTTAATCTTTCTACACACACACACACACACACACACACACACCTTTCAACAAACAACAAAAGATTTGTTCTTAAATGCAACCTTGACATGCCAGAAAAGGGGTCGGGCAACAACGGCGAGCAATTTCTACTGATGCAACTTGTTCGTCTGAACCCGGCGCTGCGTTTCCTTCTGATTTAGGTTTGAAAAGATGGCCAGTGGGATGTACATGGGAGAGCTGGTGCGACTCATCCTCGTCAAGATGGCTAAAGAGGGGCTGCTGTTTGAGGGGCGGATAACCCCCGAGCTCCTGACGAAAGGAAAGATTGAGACAAAACACGTCTCTGCCATTGAAAAGTGAGACTTGGAGAAAAAATGTGCTGATTTTCCTCTGTTCTTCTGCTGGAGGGCTGAGACTTTTATAGTGTGCAATGTTCATCATTTCAGGACTAAGGAAGGGCTGAAGAAGTGCATGGAAATCCTGACGAGGCTCGGGGTGGAGCCCTCGGAAGAAGACTGCCTGGCCGTGCAGCACGTGTGCACCATCGTGTCCTTCCGCTCGGCAAATCTGATTTCTGCAACTCTGGGAGCCATCCTGTGTCGCCTGAAGGACAACAAAGGAGTCGGGCGTCTTCGCACCACTGTCGGCATCGACGGCTCTCTCTACAAGATGCACCCTCAGTGAGTATGCCTGGGCTAAAGGCAGCTACATGCAACGCGAAGCGCTGAAAACGGTCATGTAGCAGCTTTATGTCGGACTTCATGTCTTCCCAAAAGACGTAAAAATCTGCGGAGGACAGGGGACGTGCACCCGACAGTCCTTTTAGGGGTCGAAGGGTCAACTCCCACCCAAACCAAAACCTCAGAACTAGTTCTTACAGTTTTTAGTAAGGGATTTGGTTTGAATGCTGAGTTCCTAAGTTCTGACAGTTATTCTGTGAGTGTATATTAGTTTACATATTTCTGCAGATCAAAAAAGTTATTTCTGACGCTCTGAAATTCACGTGGAGGCTTTTCGTTTGTCCTCACGAGGCCATCTTCTGCTTCCTGAACAGATACGCCCGCCGTCTGCACAAGACGGTGCGTCGCTTAGTGCCGGACTCGGACGTCCGCTTCCTGCTGTCGGAAAGCGGGAGCGCAAAAGGAGCGGCCATGGTGACGGCGGTGGCGTACCGTTTGACGGAGCAGTCGCGCCAGATTCAGCAGACGTTGGCAGAATTCCGGCTGAGCAAAAATCAGCTGTTGGAAGTGAAGAAAAGGATGAGGGTGGAGATTGAAAGAGGCCTGAAGAAGGACAGCCACAAGGAGGCTTCAGTCAAAATGTTGCCTACCTTTGTTCGAAGCACGCCGGATGGAACAGGTACGTTTATCTCGGCGACTTTTAAACACTTTTTTTTTCTTCTTAATGGTTCAAAGTCACGCTCAGCCGTAATCCCAGCAGATCAAGTAACATTAACGCAAGCCAACGCCACACGGCGCCCAGCTGATACAGTTCTAACCATCCAACTGTCACACCCTGAGGATTTAACCAGCGTATGAAAAACTTGGCGAATATGCCGTGTACGCCGAGTAAGAGCGCGCTGAAGCACGTTGGTATGCGTCGTAGTACGGCAGTGTATGCCAGCGTATGGCTCATACGTCCCGCTTACACGGGTTAATAGTTGCAGAGTAATAATAAAAGAGAATAAAAGTCCTTCAGAGGTGACAGGAACGTGTTAAGTGGGACTTTTTTTCCCCTTCAAACAGAAAACGGTGATTTCCTCGCTCTGGACCTTGGAGGCACAAACTTCCGCGTACTTCTGGTGAAGATCCGCAGTGGGAAGCGGCGATCGGTGGAGATGCATAACAAAATCTACGCCATTCCTATAGAAGTCATGCAGGGCACGGGAGAAGAGGTCAGTTTAGCGGGAGCCCTCATGCTTACCGAGAACACATGGTTAGGTTTTAAAAACAGTGTTCCTCTCTGTTGTAATAGCTGCAGTAAAAATGAAGACTGCGTCTCCGTCTCATCATGTCTTTCTCAGCTTTTTGACCACATCGTGCACTGCATCTCTGATTTCCTGGACTACATGGGAATGAAAAGTGCTCGACTGCCACTGGGCTTCACGTTCTCCTTCCCCTGCCATCAGACCAGCCTGGACGCAGTATGTTCTAGTAGAGTGGTTCTCCGCCTTTTTTCCATCATGTACCCCCAACCAGAGAAAAGCCTTATGTTTAATTTTGGAGTTATTTATGTTACATATTTCAGTTTATACAGACGTGTTTATTTATTTTAACCTTTCATATTTCTGTTTCTTTCTGTCTAAGTGAGCGTCTGTAACACAGTGGGATTAATAAAGTTCTGTGATGAAGGATGAAAACTGAGACATGTTAAAGTTACAAACATTACTTTTTAACATGTTCTGTCTTCATGACATGTTAAATCATTCCTCCCACAATGCCTTGCTGCTTTGGAGCTGCTCTGTCTGCTTTTTGTGTTCATTAACTTTGCTGCTACACTTTAACCACGACGCCATTATTGTAGTTGCAGCAGTGATTGACAGGTGATGTCATATGTCAGGCTGGGTCAAACCATCCTAGTAAGGGGGAATGAAATTAAATAACCTACTCAACTTTTGGACAGTTGGAATATTTATTAAATAACTATTTAAAGGATTTTTGAATTGATGTTGTATGTATATTTTAAAATGTATTTACAAACTCTCACGTACCCCTCAGAGTGCCTTCAGGTACCCCCAGTCTATCAGTTTTCTGCATAACAGCTTTATGCTGGTGTTAATCTGACTACAACCTCAATCCTATAAGAGTTAAAACCATTTTAAAAAGTAAAATCAAATCCTAAGTGAGCACATTTTAAAAAGTAAGACCTTCCAGTTTCAACCTTTGATATTTTCTTTCTACTACTTTAAACTGAAAAAGAAAATGCCTGACATATAACTGCTATCAGTGTGAGGTATACCAATGCACCGTTTTCATTTAAAGTTAAGGTAAATGGTGACAACGCAGTTAACAGCCGGTTTCTCTGAGCTTTTTAAAGAGTTATGAAGTGTTATTTTATCCCAAACAACGTCTTTTCTCATTTTCACCGAGCGTTGTGTCCTCTACAGGGTATCCTTGTCACCTGGACCAAAGGCTTCAAGGCCACAGACTGCGAGGGCGAGGATGTAGTGGAGCTTCTTCGGGAAGCGATCAAGAGGAAAGAGGTAACGGGTTCAGTCACAGCATCGAACTGCGGCCGCACTGACGACAAAACAAACACCGTTTCATCCGCCGCATGTGACAGATGACGTTTTACAGCCTACGGTAGCCTGAGTGCCACTGCAAGAGCATCATGAGCAGTTAGAAAATACTGCACGATTTAGTCTTTGTTAAAGTACCTTTAAAAATGTCATTTAAAAAAAAAATCAAACAAAATTTGGCTGTCATACGTGGTACTGTGCAAAAGTCTCGAGCTACCCCTCATTTCTTTATAGAGGCTGTTTCAAAACGATGGACCTGATTTGAAATCACTGTATCTCTGCAAGCGTGAACCGCCCATGAATGAAACGTTTACCACATGGAAGGGCGGGGCACAACTTAACCATTTGTAACTTTGTGTAATTGTCCCATGTTGCTATCAAGAAATATACCGCACTGGATACCGCAACATCTTTTTGAAACACCCGGTTTTTTGCAGGGAAAACGGGAACTAGGTGCAATGATTTCCTGAAACATGTGCAGACGTAAATGGAAACATAGTACACGAGGCAAAAACACGGTTTTGTACAGTTCTAACCAACTCAAAGGTCAATATTTGTTCTGAGCTCCTTTATTCTCCAGCACAGCCTGAACTCTCTGAGCCAAGCTTTCTGTCTTTAAGTCGTCTTCAGGAATAGTTCTCCAGGCTTCTTGAAGGACCTTCCAAAGCTCTACTTTGGACGTTGAACATGACTTTTAGATACTGTTCATTTGTTTTAGATGGTTTTTAGGCCACTTCTTTTGTCCTCCATCTGTCCAGGACATGCCATGCCAATATATGTCAAATTTTCAGAATCATCTTGTTGGTTCCAAACTATTTTCTGCCTGTCAAACTGTTATATTTTACAATTTTCCCAGATTCAACTCAAGAAATGGGAACGACCGATGTGTTTTTCGTGACAGGCTGCTCGTAACAAGGTGCCAAAAGCTCCGATTTCAAATTGGTTCTTTGGTTCATCCTTTGTGTTAGGCCTTTTTATGCTTGAATGACTTATAGGTCAGTGTTAAGTGGCCTAACATAATTTTCACGTACAAAGGCTGGACTGAAAATGAGTGAAAAAGAAAGACTTTGGAGGCGCTTCAGAAAGCTTGCAGAACTATTGCTGAAGACCACTCTGACTCTGAGACAAGACGAGACAGTCTCAGTCCTTGGAAGCGAAACGTGAAGACATGAGTGGTGGCTTGAGACTTTTGCACAGTCCTGTGTATGTATAGATTTTATTACTGTTGCTTCGTTAATGCTGTGTCAGCGTTTGTTTGGTCTGGTAAAGAACTTCAGATGTTATAGAAGTTTTTTCTTGGACCTTCTCGTGGATAAAGTGCCGTTTAGCCCAACTCCTTTATCACGACATGTTTGGTTTACCCCTCATATGTAGAATTTTTCAGTTTTAAGTTTAATGTGTTTCAGAGAGATAACAGTAAGTCCTCAGAGGTAAAGAGGATCACATGTCTTATATTTACTCATTAACCATGTCACATGACCATATAGGTGCTAATCCCAGCATGCATACACACACCTTTGCTGTGAACTGCAATTTTGCAGTTTCAGCATGAACACGCTTAGCTCCGCCCCCTAGTATATAACCCTGCAGCCGAGCAGCAGCATTATAGCAGACATACACAACGAGCATGCTCAGTTACTCTCTTTAATGAAACGCATGTATGATGATTGCTGAGTGATGTTGTTGTATCTACAAAGTTCCTGCTATCCACATGTTGCTGCTTTTGGGCTTCATATATTGATTTCATTCTTTTAGATGGAGAACCCAGTAAGTATTACCCAAACTGAAACCCTGACCTGACAGGTAAAGGGACTGAACCTGTTTAGTGTTGTGAGAGCATGCAGTAACACCTGGAAGACGCTGAGTCGAGGACGGCGCTCGTGCAGCTCTGTGAAACGGCTTGTGGAGCCTGTTGAGGAGTGTGGGCAAACAGCATTGTGCTCAGTGTGGTGATTGAGAAGTTGCCAGACGTGATAGTAATCCATCTGCCATCACACGGCGGGCTGCTGGACAGTCATGTGTATTAACATCATCTGGGAAACCGTAATTACCTGCTCTTCTGTACCGGCCGTGACATCCTAATAATCTACAAGTAACCTGATTTAAACGGTTCAGTAACTCAATCATGAGCGTTTACGATGTGTGAACAAACACTGAATGCATTCTGTGCACGGCTGAATTGTTAAATTGTGAAATTTGTCTTGTAAACAGTGAACTCACTGCAACATACACTCACCGGCCACTTCATTAGACACGCCCTGATAGGGTCTGACTCCCTTTTGCCGTCAGAATTGCTTTAATTCTTCGTGACATGGATTTAACGAGCTGCTGAAAATGTTCCTCAGAGATGTTGCTCCATGTTGACATGACAGCATCACACAGTTGCTGCACATCCATGATGAGAAACATTAAATCGTCAGAGTGTGACAGGGGCTTAAGGTGCTCAGTGGGAACAGAAGGGCTTAAAGTGTGTAAAGACGATATCACCCCACATCAGTACACCCCAGCATCCTGAAGTGTTGCTATGAGACAGGATGGATCCATGCTCTACTGTTAACACCAAATTCTGACCCTACCCTCTGAATATCCTTCTATTATCCAGTTTGAGTTCAGTTTGCTTCTCTCAGCTGGCACCCAGTGTGGTCTTCTGCTGCCGTAGCTCATCTGCTGCGAGGTTTGACGTGTGGTGTGGTCAGAGATGCTCTTCCGCATACTTCGGCTGTAAAAAGTAGTTCCTGTTGCCTCCCTTTCAGCTCAGAGCAGTCTGGTCATCCTCGTGTGACCTGCCGCTCGCTGGATGTGAGACCGCTGAGCAGGAAAGTCCACTAAATCGGCAGTGAACTTCAGCAGGTCTTCTTGACTGTGTCCACACGCCTAAACGCGTCACAGTTGCTGCCACGTGATTGGCTGATTAGATATTTGCGTTAATGAGCAGTTGAACCTAATGAAGTGGCCAGTGGGTGTCTGTATGTATTGTTGTCCTTGAAGGTGTGAACAGTATTCCTTGCACCGTTTGTAGGAGTTTGAGCTGGACGTGGTTGCCATAGTGAACGACACAGTGGGGACGATGATGACCTGTGCGTATGAGGAACCCACGTGTGAGGTGGGACTGATCGCAGGTGAGTGAAGCATCCTACTCTGAAGTATTTAATGATGATTTTGAAAGGTTGAACTGTGAAAATGATTAGTGAATATTAATATGATAGAATTGTAGGGTTAAATATGACGTGATTCATTTGTTCAAACCAGAAAAAGTGAGGTCTCACTCTGTGTGCGCTCAGGAACGGGCAGTAACGCCTGCTACATGGAGGAAATGAAGAACATCGAGATCGTGCCGGGAAACGACGGCCGGATGTGCGTCAATATGGAGTGGGGGGCGTTTGGAGACAACGGCTGTCTGGATGACATCAGGACGACGTACGACCAGGCGGTGGACGAGAACTCGCTCAACGAAGGCAAACAAAGGTCAGGAGTCTTCCAGTATCAAACTGCTTCTTAGGCTACGTTCCCACTGCAGGCAAAAGTGACCCGCGTTAGACTTTTTTTGCCCGCATGTGACCCGGATCTGATGTTTTATGACAGTCTGAACAGCAGACCCCGCCCCCTTCCATATGTGGTCCTAAATCGATACGTATCCAAAGTTTTTCAAAGCAACCTCAGTCTGGACGCTCGTGTCACATTTCATCTGACACTTCCGTCATTAAAGTGAGACAGACGTCATAATTCTGCGCGGCGAGATCAAATATGGACCAAACCAGCATGGCAGACCGCGCTGAGGGAGCGAGTCAGTGGAAAGGAAGTGAAGCTTTCCTCACACGCTGACACGTGTAAACACAGCGTGCTGCATGTGACGTCACGTCTTCTTCTGCACATTTAAATCAGAATGTGAGCGACCACGCAGGATCATCAGGTCTCAGCAAAAACTTGGAATTCCCAGCAGTGGGAACGTAGTGAAAAACACGTCAGCGTTCTCCTGTCTCTTTCAACAGCTTGGCCTGATTACAGATAAACAGAAAACCAGAAGATATTTAAATTTTAAAAAAGAAAAAGGATTTAAGCTTATATTTTTATAACTGAGAAAATGCAGTTGTCACATTTTTGGTTTGCCAGCTCACTGACTGAATTTGATTTCTTTCTTCCAGATATGAGAAGATGTGCAGTGGAATGTACCTGGGCGAGATCGTCAGGCAGATTTTGATTGATCTGACCAAGCGGGGCTTCCTCTTCCGAGGACAAATCTCAGAGACGCTTAAGACCAGGGGCATCTTCGAGACAAAGTTCCTGTCACAGATAGAGAGGTGAGTCAATCATTTCACACTAACTTTATTATAATCTATAACTGGCAGCACAGACCAGTGACCTCTGCAAAATATTCTGTTATAATTCAAGGTTTTTTGGGTATTTTTGGGACACAAACAATTGGTTTAGCTTCTTAGAAGTTGCAATTCAATTCAACTTTATTTATATAGCACCAATTCAGCACAAAAGTCACATCAGTGTGCTTCACACTGTAAGGTGTGAGGTGTGTAAGGGGGTGAGTGGACAGAGAAGAGAGCGGGGAGAGAGAAGCATTAAAGAACATAAGGTGCACATAATGAGCTGTGGGTTCCATCACTGCCCGTTTGCACTAATTTTCAACATTTAACAGAAGGAGATTAATGTCTGAAAGAAAAGCGATCTATTTTTACTCTCACAGGAGCGTCACTACATACAGCCACCTGTTACCAGAGGTAGAAAAATACACACATTCCTTACTCCAGCAGTACAGGTACTCTGGTAGAGGCTGAACTTCTGATTCAGCTTCTTTACTCAAGTAAAAGTGAGCTCAAAGTACCGTCGGCCGCTCCTGAAGTATTCTCCACCAAGGGGTCGCCGCGGCAGATTCATCTGATTTGGTAATTTGGCAGAGGTTTTATGCCGGATGCCCTTCCTGACGCAACCCACAATGGGGAGAGGGGCTTGTGTCCCCACCTGGGATCGACCCAGGGACCTTTCGCTTGTAAAGCGATTGTGTAAACCACTACAGGACAGGGACACTAAAGGGGAGCTCAAAGTGTAAAAGCAAAAAATAGCTCTTTGTGGGACATTTCTACTCGCTGTTTTTTCAAAGAACTGAACCTCCTGTCGAATTGATCTAATAATAAAATAATTTTAATACAAGGGAACAGGAACTTCATTTCAGCTTCTGCATTCAGCTTCATATGTATCTTCCTTATCATGTAGACCAGGGGTCCCCAACCCCCGGTGGTCCGCGGACCATTTCGAACCGGGCCGCAAAGAAAAAAATGTCGTGGTTGAAATGTTATTTTTCTTTCTTCTTCCGGATCTTATTTTGTAAAACAACTGTTTCCGCCCACGCCTCACTAACCGCACTTGACTCTGGAATGTCGTTTCGACACAAGTTAACCCTTGAAAATAAAATTCACTCAAGAGCTTTTTCAGCAAGGAACAGCAAACAATGGGACAGCAGAAGGGTCACGGACTGCCAGCAAAAAGAAAGTTGCATTTTAAAGAAACTACAAAGATTCTTACCTAAGTTACAGGTTCATTACAACTGGTAATACACATGTTCCTCACCCGCTGTGACCGACTGGCTAATGAAGCAATGAAACCTACAAAACTGCTTCACCACATTGAGACAAAACACCCATATACACGTACCTTCTCTATATAAAGTGTAGCTGTTGCATTCTGATTACAGACTATTAACTGACAGAGATTTTTGTTATTGTTATAATTTCCAACTAACCTAAGAAGCATGCGTTTGTACTTTGGGAAAATATACCAACTCCACAGAAAGGCCCCAGCTGACCAGTAAGTTTGAACCCAGAACCTTCTTCTTTTTTAATACAGGAGCAACTACACAAATGCTTTCTGATAAAACAGTGTCACCTAGTGGTAAAATTTTAAGTGAAATGTGGCACTTTCAAGTTACAATTAGCACATTTAACTCAGGGTGAGCAAACTCAAGAGTTGACTAAACTAATGAAGTAATTCTCATGAAGTTTTTGGAACCCATCTCCCATCTCAGAGTTAATCAACTCTGAGTTCAGGGTTTGTTAAACTAGCTTTCTGGAACAGGGCCCAGCTGTCACAAGACTCTCTCACCTCTGCTGCTGTTGCTCTGGCGATCCAGGTCATTGATAGGCGAGGTCACGTCACGACAGCAGATGCCGTCGCTCTGTTCACCAATGCCACGAAACATCATGCAGCCTGGCAGAACAGCAGGAGGCTCTACGAGGAGAAATGTGTCATTAACGACCTACAACTATTGCCACAAATGGAAGCATGAATAAAGCTTTCTGCTTAACAGGAAAGAATGGGTTCTCCTCACATTTTCACCCTTTTTAAAATTGAATTTCAACAGTATTTTGGCATTCCAGGAAAACTATCCAATATATTATACTTGATCTACTGTGCATGCATGACCAGCAGGGCCAATGGCAATAAACAACAGCAATTAACAAGAAGTTAATTGCAGTCAGTGACAATAGGAAACCAGTCCAACCATGTTTTAACCTTAGTGCTGAGTCAGAGAGGCAAGGCTGAGATGATTAGGACATGCTCAGAGGAGGGATAGTGGACAGCAGACAAATAAGGTTCAAGCAGGAGCTGTAAGGCAGGAGGAAAAGGGGAAAACTACAGAGAAGGTTCATGGATCTGGTGAAGGAAGATGTGCAGAGGGTTGGTGTTGGTGTGAGGGAGGAGGATGCGAGGGATAGGGTGAGATGGAGGCAGATGATCTGCTGTGGCAACCCCTAAAGGGAGCAGCCAAAAGAAGTTGATATATTTACACTTGCGGATGCCTTTTAAAGGACCTCTGAAATACTGTCCATTTTGTGTTGGGCAGCACAGTGGTTAGCACCATCGCCTCACAACAAGAGGCTCCTGTGTTCGAAATCACTGGCCAGCTGGGGGTTAACAGGTGGAGTTTGCACGTTCTTCCTCTGCCTGAGTGGGTTCTGTTTTTCTTAAAAATACCTCCTGCATTCCAACACCTTCAGCAAATTTTATAGGGATGAAAAGATATTTTAAGATTTATTTTCCTTGATTTTAATTTCAGACCCATAGGAACCCTGTAAAAAGGACATTGAGTGATTTGACTTCATAACTAGTACCATTTAGTACTAGTACTGTTTTATGACTGTGCTGTTTAAAGTGTGGCTTGGCAACGATACAGGCTGGAAGACTAGACATTTTAAATGACACTGTACCACAAAGCTTGCTGGTGCCTCCTACTCGGAACTTGGCGATGGCCTGAGGCCCATCATGGATGCTAATGCCTTTGGTACGGTTTCGACTTGGCCGTATCCTCGGTGGTGCACTGTCTGAGTCCTCAGAGGAGCTCAGATCTTCAAAATGTCCTGACATGAGCACAAAAGAGATGCATCAGAAAGGAAAGACAATGAAAGATCTCAACCTTATCTTATCAAAACAAATGAGACATTAAGCTCTTTAAACAAGTACCTGGTCTCATTCTTGGAGACCGCGAGTCAATAAGGCTGACAATTTTGGTATAGCCATACATCATTGCCAGGACACGGGCAGTCTCACCTGTGGCATTGCGTTCATCCACTTTAACTTTCTGAAAATAACAGAATAGTGACCCTAGTGAGAAGAACAAAGAGCTCACTCATCCTCAGTGGTGTATGAGAAATTCTGGTTATGTGGTTCCATGTTTTTAAGAGGGTAGAGAGGGACAAAAATTGTGGTAAAAAGGGAGCAGAAGACTGACACACTTTGTCCAGCTGACTAGGGTTCCGTTCGAGAAGGGATTTTAACCCCATGTGGTAAGCACCTCAACCACTCAGTCTTCGAGCTCTATTTTTGACACATGCGCAAACACAGAAAAGGGAAAAAAAAAAAAATCAGCAAAGACCATACTCCAGCACAATAACCTACTCACGTGATCGAGCAAGTACTGAACAATAATTTCATGCCCAGAAGCAGCAGCCTCCATCAGGGGAGTAAAACCAGACCCAGGCTCCCTGTGGATGAGGAAAAGATTCAAGAAACGCTTATAAATGTGACCAGATCATTAACTGAGATGACTTTTTAAGACTAATAAAGACACTCACTTGACATTGGCGTCAGCATTGTTACTCAGCAGGAACTTGACCATCTGTTGGTGGCCTGTGCTCGTACAGTGGAACAGAGCCGTCCAGCCTCGAGAGTCCTTCAGCTCCAACTTGGCCCCTTGCTTTTGGGTTAATAAGAATGTTCATATTAAAATACAAAGCTAAAAAGAAAAAAAAAAAACAGCTAAAACTGTATCTTACAATAGCCTGCTTTTTTGGCACCAAACTTTCAGTGTCAAAAGTTTTCTTGTTCATGAGTGAGGGAAGAAGAGAGCGAGAGCGGGGTTAAGTAATACGCATGCTATACTGAGCTGCTGTTGTGGAGAGAACAGAGCATCAAAGTGAAGCCTGCAAGTTCCACATTCAGTCTACGTTCTTACCCTCACCTATGGTCATGACCCCTGAATGGTGACCAAAAGAAAGAGATTCCAGACACAAGTGGTGGAAACGAGCTTCCTCCAAAGGGTGGCTGGGCCTTTCCTTATAGAGAGGGTGAGGAGCTCAGTGTAGAGCTGCTACTCTCTCCACATCAAAAGGAGCCAGTTGAGGTGGTCTGGGCTTCTGACAAAGGCTATGTTCACACAGCAGGTCTTAATGCTCAATTCTGATTTTTTGCTGAGATCTGATTGTTTTGTGTGGTTGTTCACTTTATAATTTAAATGCAACCACCACCAGACTCCAGTGTGAACAGTCTACGGCCCTGAAGTGATGCACATGTACAGAAGATGACGTGATGTCACACACAGCATGCTGTGTTTATGGAAGTAAATATGGATGCTACACATGTCAGCATGTGTAAAAAAAAACAAACTTCACTTTCTTTCCACTATCTTCATCAACAGTGTCTACGATGCCTAATCTATTGTTTACATTTGCTCTTAAAGAACTGTGATATCTCTCACTTTAATGACATAAAAGTAATATGAAATGCGACACTGAGGTCGGTTTGAAAAACATCAGATACATATCTGATTAACTACCATATATGAAAGTGGATTAGTGCTGTTCAGACTGTCGTAAAAAAAAAAAAAAAAAAAAAAGGGAAAAGGGGC
>VUQH01017447.1:28633-39030 GCA_015106775.1 Etroplus canarensis | reverse complement strand
TGTGTGTGTGTGTGTGTGTGTGTGTGTGTGTGTGTGTGTGTGTGTGTGTGTGCGTGCGTGCGTGTGCGTGTGCGTGTGCGCATGCACGTGAGTGTCTATGTGTGTGCATGAACTTGCTACAGAGGGTCGAGCTGGGCATTGTTATGCATCTGAAGTATAAGTGAATCAGGAAAAATCTGCCACAGTTTAGCTCTGCCAAAACAAATATTTATTTGAGAGGTAATGGATAAGAGGGAATGAATGGAAGCACAAACACACAAGCAAGAGAGAGAACAGTGGTAAAAACCAGAGAGAAGAGATGGGAAGAGTGATTGATTGTGTTAGACAGCAGAGAAGAATAAGAAAGGGAAGCGGAGGACTTGAGGGGAGGGCTTTCAAGAGTCCTACTGTTTATTATCCAACATGCTGCGACCATGTGATGAGCCTTATGTTGGGGATGAAGGGCAGACCCTTACTACACTCTCTCCCCTTGCTGTGTTTCCTTCTTGCCTTCTCCTTGTATCTCCTTCTTTGTTTCCCTTCTCTTCTGTTCTGCGTCTCTCTGGCTAAGACCAAGCATTCATCGGCTATTGGCCATCTGGCTTTAGCCACATACAGTATGTGACTTTGCCTGCCTGCTTCCCTGCCTGGCTGGCCGGATCAGCGTAGACCTGATTGCTGTGCATTACCCAGTGTAGATGGACTGTAAGCCCTAATTTAAAGCGTTAATGCAGTACCAGAGCTCTGGGAGGGAGAGATTAAATCCCAGGAGCCGGATGGTGGAATAGAGAGAGGAATAGAGAGAGAGAAGGGATAGAGTGATGCTTGACACGCCCAAAAGGGATTACAGTGTGCTCCTATGGGCCTGTTGAGACAAAGAGGACTAGCTGAGATGGAGGAATGGTGGCGTTAGAGGGGGGGTGATTGGTGGTGGATGGCTTTGAGTTAGTGTTAGTGGATTTTCCGGTTAAGTGCAATGTTATTGCTGACTGCTCACAGTGCCCATCTGTCTGTTTATCTTTTGTATCTGTATCACCCTTTTCTTTATCTCTCTTTATCTCCTGCTCTGTTTGTGACCCCCCATGTTCTCAAGTCCAGCATTATCTCTATCCTCCCTGACCTCATAGTTTGTCTCTTTGACACATCCTAATCTTCCTCTTTCATTCATTAAATGAGCTGTTAAATCTCATATTTTTCACTCAAATTTTTCTATAGTAACTTTTCTAGACCTGATCCTCTTTAACTACATTACCATATAGTTTAAAAGGGATCAGGGTTGGATTAACTTTGCATGATTCTCAGTTCAAAATTTTCTTTTTTATCTTATGCTGACCGCTTAGTTCATCCCCTGTCCTAAACAAGCTGTTTTAGCTCCTCGTCATTCAAGTTGACCCTGTGTTTATGTCAGCTTCACAAACAAAAGGTTTGAAGAACAGGTGTTTGGGCCTTCTGTGTTCACAGTCAGAACTGTGCCTGAGATCGTCTATATGAAGGGTACCTCCCTCTCTTACGCCATGCAGATCAAAAAGTAGAAAAAACTTTAAAACTTTAGTCATAGTTTATATGAGCAGCTACCACTATAACAGTATATACTGAAAAGCACAAGATGCATTTTGAAAGAAATGTACTGTATAATAATTAAAGTTTTGTTTTGATTTCCTCCTCTAGGTGCAGTATAGATGGAGTAGAAGATAAACGCATCATAGGTATGCAGATTGACAGCAAGAGTCATGCTCTGTGGGTCGCCTTCACCTCCTGTGTGGTTAAAGTGCCGCTCTCTCGGTGTGAAAGGCACGGGAGGTGCAAGAAGTAAGTTTGTTACTTGTCTATTAAATCATCATTCCTACTCAAGCAGTCAAACAATATTGATTCTCTCTAAAAGAAGAAAACAGTATACCACTGCACAAAATGGGCCTAATGGTGTGTGTGATTATCCTCCAGGTCCTGTATAGCCTCCAGAGACCCGTATTGTGGTTGGGTCTCAGAAGGAGCCTGCAGACAGGTGGTTGGGAACACCAAGTAAGTAAACACAAGAGTTCACACTTTAAGCATTTAGTTCTCTGAAAATATATAAAAATTAAGAATGATAAAATCTGATTTTTTTCATAACGCTGTAGCCTGTGAACACAAAAACATGACAGAAGTCATCTATTGCAATGTAGAACATTTACTAATTTATTTAAAAAGAAAATCACTCACATAGTTGCAAATACTGTCGCGTTCACTAGTAAGCTATTTAATACACTTTTCAGAAACTGGTACAAACATTTAACACTTTATATCTAAGTTTTTGATATGATTCTGTCTTTTTGTCCAATAGCACTTAAGGCTCATAGGTATTGTAGTGCTTAGATCTACTCACTATGGAAAGATAAAGAAAGTTTTCAGTCAATAGAAAACCATGCCCACCCCATCATCCCATACTACATTTATCCCTAGCGATATATTTTTCTTTTAAACTGTATCTTTTGACCACTTTGGACTTGGATGAATAGAACTAGAAAAAATTTATTCTGCCTTTTTGTCATACATAGTGCCAGTCCTCTCTCTACTTGTCATATCTGCAATCTTTCTAATTTTATGGTTTGTAACTGCAATTTCCTTCAGCTGAAGGGGCTATTGGAAGGATGAATGGAAGAAAAGTGTTGTTTGCACCGGGCTCGGGGTTTGGTACACAGTACTAGGGAAAGCTGGATGGTCGCAGTAACTATAATTTGTGGCTGTAGTCATGACACAGAACCAGTTTATGCTTTCTGAACAAACAGCATATGGAGTTTTGTGGTGGGAAAAAACATTTCACAGATGAAGTCATAACAAAAGACGCGGTGCTCCACTGGCTTTTTGACGATGAATGAATTTGATCCCCCTGCTGCAAAATGATTGGTCTGGCGTGCCAGGACACCAAAAGGCACACGTACCTGCGTGTACACACAAAACTTAGCGAGAACACACTCTCTGGCCGTCCTTTTATTACTCTGCAAAGCCGAAGCGGTGGACAGCTCTGATTGAGTTTCCACAGCAGGAGGAGCAGGAGCCGACACAGAGGCATTAAGAGGGCACATGACCTTGCTCCTTTACTGTACAATATTTTTAAGTGAGAGAGAGAGGGGATTAGGCCCAACAGAGGCCGCTGGTCTGTGATGAGCTATTCAAAACATTTTCCAGGGTGGACAGAAGGATGGATAAAATATGGGAGAAGAGAGTCAGTGACATTTTGTTGTTTGCTTATACAAAGGGATCCCTCAATAGACACTTTCGTTCTCCCCTTCTTACTTTCTGTTTTCTGCATTAAAATAAAAGCCAAAAACTCTGCTTCATAAACTGTCTGGCTAATCAGCTACGCATTACTTGCACATACTCATCCTTGTCTGTGCATCTATTTTTATCCATCTTTCTTTTTCTATCTTTCCCCTGACATATTCTTTCTCTCTTGTAACCCTCCCCTTCTTTCTTCTTCCATCTGGCCCTGATGCTAGTGTGCCAGCTTTCCCATGTGAAGTTATGCCTCTTATACCTGCTGCCTATAAACAGCTTGCACTCTGGTTTCCTGCAATATGGTCCCTAGCTGCCCAGTGTTCATACATTTAATTTCATATGATCCTGGATGGTATTAATTTTGTAAACAAAATGAACAGTTGTGCTTTTTGTGACAATCGGCATGTTATAAATTATTTTCTCCCATTGTCTAAAACACTACACTGACTTTTCTTTTGATTAAACTGAATAAATGTGCTCTTGTGAGCCTTCTGCTCCTTTGCAAATCAAAGCTATGAATCAAAATGAATGGGTGACTTTGAGGGAACATTATGCTTACTCTCTTTACACTGTATGCACAGTATATTAAGTCCCTGGTCGCCCATTCACTTCTGATATGAATAATTAATGCTATTATGCCTGACCTGCATTTCAGCAAGCAGTCCTCTGCGCAACCACGTATCTCACATAATAATCACATCTGATGCAAGATAATATAAAATGGAGGGCTTGGCTGCCTCCAGATATGTACAGTGTAGCATGAATCTGATTTAAATATGCATTATGTGGTTTCTATGGGAGCTTAACCCTGAGCTGAACCATCTGTAGTGTCACACTCAAACAGACTGCACTTCTATTGCTATAATCGAGCCACTATGAGACATGAACCCTTTCACTTAAGGTTCACACTTTGGTTCATTCGCTTTCATATATGCCCGGCAAGGCCCAGACACTGCATCTGTAGTGCGACATCTCATCACTAATTCATCTTTAGGCCACACTCTGCAATGTTATTATCAACCTGAGTTGGAAACCATGACCGCAAAGCACCTATGTTTTGGAAGATGAACATTTTATGACAGGGTGGGATGAGGTAATGATGTTGTTGAGGAAAATCCTGCAGATACCTAGAGTGCATAGACTGCAGTTGTGCATAGACAGGTTCAAAGTGCAACTCTGTGTCTGCTTTGTGATTATGACCATGCTCGATAAGCAAATCAGATAAGCTGATTAACTGTACCCCCAGATATGAAAAGAGGATGCTGCTATTCTTGTTTGGGTTGTTGCTGTGTTTAAAACTGAAGGCGAGTTTGCTATCAAGATAGTAGATTTAACCATCTCCTTTCCAATTAAGGTTCTGTCAAACTGGGGAAATGGACAAATAGCAAATTAATCCATTACTTTTTCAGTCATCTCCAACAAATACACAAAGTAATTATTGTTTTTGTTTAGAGTGCCAAACAACAAAAATCTGCTGTTTTCACATATTTTCAACTCTGATCAGGCCACTAAAGGGTGGATGATGCTGTTTTAGAAAATGATTCCTCATTCTGTAATTGTGACCAGTGGAGGGTGAAGAAGATGAAAGGCGGGTGGAAAAGCAGGAGGTGGAGTAGTGATGGGGGGAGCTAAGGAGGACTGTGAAGAGCTGTCATGCGTGATCGTGATCCTGGTTGACAGTTGGTCCGCTCTGTTTCACAGATCTTCTTACTGCCTGCTCGGTGGTCTTTCAGGGAGAAAACAGGTCTTGGTGCAGATTGCATCAGAAAATAACATCTCTAAAGCTCTCTCCCTCTGTGTCATATGATGGCCCTCAAGCATGGTTACCCCTCACTGCTCTGGTCTTGGCCCATGTGATTGTAACTACACACTCACATTGCTTCTAAAGCTAGATGAGTCAGATACAGCATACTGTAATAGAAGAGTGCAAGAATAGTTTGTACAAGACTGTAAAAAGTGAAGTTCTCATGAAAGCAGTAAATTGGGAAATACATCATTTGTTTATTTCTGAGTAAGATAAGAAGTTTGATACCTTTCTCATTTTTGTGTAATAAATTTGAAGCTGGAACAAGCAGCAGGTTAACTTAAAGACTGAAAGATGGGCTAGATACAGCTTGGCCTTAAAAATGCCAAATTGATATTTCAACAAACAAGATGTATGCTGGTAATGAGTGGGGTACATGTAATCTGTTTCCTCTTGTTTTCCAGATATTTTCTTAGACTGAGCTGGGTGCTGGATGTAGCTTCACATTTACCTTACATAAAAGAGAGAGGTACCAATCCCATTGAACTCCCAGCAAGAAAGCAATTAGGCATACAGATTGTTGATCACTTTTTAAAAGCTTTACAGCATGAGATAATAGTTTTTATTGCAGTCATATAAAACAAAAATCTGTTTTTATCACCACTACTGGCAATGAGTCCAGTGCCAGCTATGGATTTACTAACCTGCCTGCATTCTTCATAACCACTGATTTTAGGTCTCCAGGGCACCAGCTAGGTGTTCTTTGATTTTGCTCCAGAAAAGGGCTTGCTACAGCTCACACTGTGTGTTAGCATAGGATATGCTGTGTTTAGTGCTGTTTTTGTAGTTGCTTTCCTATAGTTTTGTTACTTTGTTAGGTGTGGCGAGTCTGCGTGGCCTGGCCTGTTTTCCGCTGCTGACCATGATGTCTCTGTTCCCCGCAGATCAGCCTTTGAGCAGGACGTGGAGCATGGTAACACAGATGGCCTGGGAGACTGCCAAAGTAAGCAGGCCCTCTTCACTCTTATCTTTCCTCCTTCATTCTCTACCCCCACCAGCACCCCACCACCACCATTCCTCTCTTCTTTGTTAACTCCATCTCCTCTTCTGTGGACCATTTGTTTCCTTCTTTGCTACTTTTACCTTTATTCTCATCTTTCTGTTCCACCCTCACAATCCTCTCCTTCACCCACTTCCATCCATCTGTCGCTTTCAGTTCTCATCCTCTTCATTTTTTCCCCGCTGCTTTCTGGTCCTCCCGGTCAATAGAGTGCTGTGCCCTATTGCGCAAAGACAGAGTTCCTTCTTGCAAATCACTTTGAAAATACAACACAGACATTCAGTGAAATACAGGGAAGGGATTTTACTTGTGAGCAGTCACAGGGTTCATTTTGAAACACAAAACAAGACGGGGCTCTCAACCAAGTCAACCCAAATAGTCTTGAAAAGGCCTCTTTAACTCTACAACAGAGAATGCCACATATGTAGAGACTATATTTCTTATGTTTACTTGTCCAGAATAACAGTTTGGGTTTGTCGGATGGGAAATCCTGTTGATATTCTACTGAGCTGATCAGTTTTTAAAAGAAACTTGAAAATGGTTTGGCATGAAATCACTCATCTTATTTCATTTTATCTGAGTTCTGACTGTTTACTGATAGTAAATAAAGGCAGTGGATTTTCCCTCCAGTTTCATTAGTATGTTTAGTCAAAGAAACCTTCATTAGTTATAGAAGCTATATAGATGACCTCTGATTAGAGCTGGGAGAATATTGAGCAGCCAGTCGATTTTAAATTACTTTAAAAGTCATGGCTTTTGATCATGTTAAGGAATAAGCTCTCTTTACTGCAAGCAATAACTAGTTTCTCCTTAATTTCTTTTCTCTTTCTTCTAGATACATTTGTGGCCCTGAATGGTAAGTATCTCACATGTGAAGCACAGGCAACTCAAAGATAAGGAGCTGCATTTCATCTCCCTTGACTCTTTAACTTCAGCCACACCTTTTCATCTAGTCTGTCAATCATCCCCTCTCAAGGAAATTAAAACTCCTCCCACATGTATAAAGACATGTTATTAATGGCTCAAGGTTTTAACTGAATTGATTTCATTCCTTCTTTTTGATAGACGTCCCTTCCAGTTACGAAGGTAATGAAACATTAAAGTGCACTCGGTCACTTTCAGTGCCCGTGTTATTTCTCCCCATGCTCCTCACCGTGTATAGAATAAAGGTCGTAGTGATAGAAATCAGAATTAAAAGTCTTTAATGCTGATTTTGATTCTACTAGTTCTATTAGACCTTTTCTCCCTCTTTGTTCCCAGTGTCCCATTCCCTTATCCCCTGTGCAACAGCATCGATTAGCCCTGACCTTTGCTTTGCTAATTGGATAGATCTTGTTGTTGGTGGTTAAAGGCCTTGTTGGTAAAGAAATGCCTCAGCATGCACATTAAACAGGATATGCACTGACACACAGAGAGAGAAAGAGAGAGAAAAATTAAAACGGCCTCGTTAGAGTCTGGAAATATGTTCCTGCTAACTGCACAGACTCTTTGCACAGTTTGATATGCTTAATTCAAAAGAGCTAATGTAAACATGAACAGACATACATGCACTCAGTTCTTCTGGTGGCTTTTTCTCCTAGCAGATATGTTTACACTTCTAATCCCACAACACAATATTACAATCACACTTCACAGCTGCTGATTGATACCATTTTCCTCACTGAAGTCTTTTTAAAGAATGTTAAACAGATGTGATTAGCCTGCAGTAAAGTCCCTTTTATCCATAACACCTACGACTACACTCACATCCACCTTATTTTTATCTAATCGGAGGAGGCATTAGTTTTGTTTTTAGTGAATCTCTTTCTCTCACACACACATACTTCACAGCTGCCAGATCAAAACAGGCAGATCTATACAGAATGACAAGAATAGATATTTTGAAGTCGTACCAGAAAGCCCAGGACACCCCCCTGTGGCTGTAGCCCCACTGTGAATTTCCCTCCTTTTGGAAATCTAGGGTCATGGAAAAAGCATCTGTGTTGGTGTACACCCCTGTAGTGCTAAATATGTTCCCACAGGCTGGGTTGTGTGTTTTCAGGTACACACTTAAACACACCCAGTTTACAACACCCCCAAACAAATGCTCAGCCCCTCCATCTATCTGTCAGTGGTTGATATGGATTTGAAGATGAATAAATGCCCCCTCTCCATTCTCCTCTCTCTGACTCCAGACTAGACATCTTTGCCTCTCTTTTAATCTGTAGAAAGGGAGGGATGTGCATCCGTCTGCAGTTTAGGGCCTTTTTTTCTGATCCGTTGAGGAGCTCTGAGGCTCCAAGCTTTCTCTATGTGTGTCATCTGCCTAAATTGCACTTCCCCTGGCGGTGGGGGAATGAATTATAAAATAGGCCTGTCACACTAATCTCTCAGCCTTGGGCCAATAGTTAAATAAATCATTTTAATGATTGCCACGCCACACAGAGAAGGAGGAGGCTCTGGGTGGTGTTGTGGGTAGGTGTCAGTTGTGCATACTCCACCAGCAGCATCAACATTAACCTTCTGAAATGCCTGCCCATCTTTAAACACAAGCTTAAACACATATTGAAAAGGACTACACACACACACACACAGACACACATACGCGCACATTGCTATCACCTCCTTCATCCAGGGAGTATGTCAAAATGATAACTAGGGGCTGAGCTCCACGAGAGGCTGTTGATAAAAGTGTTGTCTGCATCTACAGAAGATTTTTGAAACATGTGGCTCAAATAAATTAAATTGAACACAATATATAGCTTGCACAAAATTATGTAGAGTGGCTTAACTGTAAGCATGTGGGATGATAATGTGATTAGCATGGTTCAAAAATAAACACTAAGACAAAGCTTATGTACAAATTCTGCCTGTGAAAGAAAATGCGAAAACTTAAGACTGACAGAGACAGGAAAACAGAGATTCTTTGAGCGGTATGCAAAGCTAGACAGAGAGGAGTTCGGTATGATCCTTCCTCCACAAATGAAAGAATACTGCGTTGCAGTACCACTTTCACTGCATTTATTTCCTCTGAGAGACAGCTGGTGTATTTTGTTCAGTGCTAACGGATACGTTTATGTGGAGCCAGATATTCTGCTTATAATCAGTTTAAAAGCCCAAGCAGAATAAAAATACTCCCAAAAATCATCTCAATTAAAATAAATGGTGTGATTCAATGAGTTTCAGAGAGGTGTAATAAACACCCAATCAGAGGGAAAATTGTACCAGGTAAACAATTTAGCTGATACTTTCAAACTGCATTTATTCTGAGTATGTCTTGACTCAGATGGATGGGGACATGTGCTACATTGCTTTCCAAAAATGGCAGGCAGCTTCCAAGCCAGACAACTTCTCCTCTGCAGATGATTTATTTTTAATACAAATTCTTAGATAATTAAAGAATCAAGAGCAGTGCATTAACAACTTTTCTGCCAACAGAGGTTAGATATCTCTATTTTGGAAGCTGATCAAACACTGCCAAAAAGTTAAGATAGCTGTCGAGGAAGACAAATACCTGACGAATATGGCATTTTTATTTGTCATGATACACATATCATGTAAACACCATGCCAAAATGAAATTATATCATGTAAGCAGTAAACCCAAAATCAAACTTAACGGCTTAAAATGGGCTGATAAAATGTGTTCATACAGCTGCAGCCACTATCGATTAATACCAAAGTTATTTTCTCAGTTAACATTTATATTATCTGAAAAAGCTTAATTTCAAGTTGTACGTTTTTTGTTGATAAACTATTGCATGCAATGACTAAAAGCTGTGAATCTTAAAATTTACAAAGCTGAAAAATATTAGGAGTTTTAGCTTGTAAAACGACTACATTTTATTGATTAAAAATTGTTCCAGGATCATTACTAGTTTTGTTTCTAGCTGCTACTTAATACAGGCTTTAATTTTAAGTTGGAGAAGTTATTGGTGCACATCGAAATGAATTAAACATTACTACAGAAATTATTGGAAAGTTAGATTCTAAGTAAGCCTGAGAAAGGCAGCAGAAATAACATGAACAGAGTTAGAAGCTGAAGAAAAGTTAGAGGCAGACTTCTCGACAGGAGCGATGGAAAAGAAATTTTCTCTTGTCCTTCAAAGGCAGGCACCCTATGGTGATTGTAGAGAAATACAATTGTACTCTTTTCAGCTGTGATGGGCCCAACAGAGCTTTGACATGTCAGTCAGAACAGGAGGGGAGAAAGTGATAAAGATATAGAGACACAGAGACTGACACAAAAAAGAAGCACACACACATTCACTAATGAGTTGCCTAGAGTCACACTTTGTTGCCTCGCACAGCCCAGTAGCTGTGTGCGTGTGTGTGTGTGTGTGTGTGTGTGTGTGTGTGTGTGTGTGTGTAAGCACCCGTG
>VUQH01017443.1:22217-37290 GCA_015106775.1 Etroplus canarensis | reverse complement strand
TTTGTTCAGATGCAACTTTGCAAACCTAAGCTGTGCTGCCATGTTCTTTTTAGAGAGAAGACTCTTTCCCCTGGCAACCTTTCCACACAAGCTATACTTGTTCAGTCTTTTTCTACTTGTAATTCATAAAGTTTAATGTTTACCATGCTAACTGAGGCTTGTAGAATCTGGGGTGTAGCTCTTGGGGTTGGGTTTTCTTTTCTTTTTTTTTTTAAATTTCTCTGAGCATTGCACAGTCTGAATTTGCTGGGACATCATTCCTGGTAAGATTGTGGCATTGTGTTGCACCATACCTGAATGCTCTTGCCAACTGCCAAAACCTCTGCTTTTATGGAGGAGTTCATACTGGCTGATCATCAGTTAATCAAGTGCCTTTGATTAGTAGCACCTGGCTGCTACTCACTCAATTTCTATGGAAGCAGTGAGGGTATATTTAGTTTTTCATGTGACTGCACAGAATCCTGTGGAAACTCTGTGTTAGAAAGTGAATAAAGCTATTTTCCAAAATGTTGAACTATTTTAACGTCCCTGCCATTTTTGTGTACTTTATTGCTGTAACTGACAGTCGTTTTCTTCTCATTAGATTGGCGCATGTTGCTATGTGGAATGTTCAGCATTGACCCAGAAAGGCCTGAAGACGGTGTTTGATGAGGCCATCATCGCCATCCTGGCACCCAAGAGAAAGAAGGGATCTCTGAAAAGAAGACTGGGGCCCCGTTGCATCAACTGCTGTCTGATTACGTGATGCATAAACCCAGAGATCATTCAGCAACCAAACACAAACCAAACCTGGACTGGGGGCTAAAGACAAGCAAAAGAAAAATGCACAGACAGCAGCTGAGACAAACGAAAGGACTGAAAAGGACAAAACAGGAGCCACTTTTCAGCTGCAGGGCTCTTGAAAGGCCATAATTCTCTCCTGCTGTCCAGCTCTGGGGTTAGGGATGCAGTTTACTACCAAAGGAGCACAAAGCCCAAGTTGGTCTCTTCTTTTAAAAGACTTGTCTCAGAAGTCCATTCTTTTATAACCATTTTTATTCTTTTTTCTGTATAATATTATTGTATGCTGTCATACGGAAAAAGAAAAACGCAAAATGAAATTGTTGAATGCTACATTTTAAAGAGCTCATGTTATTTCTATGTTTATGGAAGATGGGTTACTGATTAGTGGATTTCTCTATATAATATCCAAAAGAAAAGAAATAACGAGCTCATAAATAATGAGAGGCTGGCTTAAGTGACACTGTGACAGTGTCCAGGATACTTTTCTGGACATACGGGCCTACTTCTTTTTATTTAAAATGTGTGCTGAAGTGACTGTTGGCCCCATAAAGTCTGGCTCCAATTATTTGTGGTTTGACAACCTACTAATGATGCCACACAATACGTCTGCACTGTGTGGGGTTAACACCAATCAACAACAGATGAAAGCAGTTTTGGATGTCAGATTTTGGACCTAGAACTGAATGATTTTTAAATTTTGAAAGTCCTGTATATTTTTTTTTTTTTTTTTTTGCTTTATGGAAAAACTTGTTTTATAGTGTGGCATGCCAAAACATACAGAGAGTTAAGCTGTTGGCTGGTTTCTTAATCAGAAACTGAAGAGTTTTATTATCCACTTTTTAAATCTATATTATCCAGAGTTTATGATTCTCTCTCTAAAACAGAAATGCCGATCTGTGCAAATAATACTTTATGAGCTTATAAATATATTTTCCTTTTGTTTTCAGTTTTGTTGTTCTGCAATAATTCTTTAATCACCATTTAGGATGGTTCTAAGATTAGAAAGAAGCGTCCAAAGAATCAAATGCACACACTTTTATCAACGTCCGGTGGCTAAGATGACCCAATGCTGTATATGTGATGCACAACATGAAGCACAGATGGTGACACTTCATCTCCCAGCAAAACAAAGCACATTCCTCTGCTTTCAAACACTGTCGCCATCCCAGAATAGACTGACTGACTGAAGATGCACACTGCTCCATCGGGCACAAATGAGCGTAGCACACTATCTTCAGTTTATCGAGTGATCACAATTGGTTTGGATGTTTCATTGAACTTCGCCAATTTCAACTTTTTAGGAAGTGCACAACTGATCTGAACAGCTCTGAAATTGTATGAGAGGGGCTGAAGAGCTAGTTGGACCAGCTGTGAGTAAGCCTGTGTACAAGTTAAGTCTTAAGAGAGTGGAGATGCATGTTACTAAATTAAGTTGCACCACAAAAATTTGTTCATACAGAGATATATGTTGCTACATATTTAAACCTAATAGCCCAGTAGCTGCAAACCAGTGTAAGCAATAGTACATCAAGTAGCAAAACTGTTAGTCTCCCTGTTCAGCATACAGGTAGGGCCATAATTTTGCTTCTGTACACCATGACAGTGTTTTTTAAAATCAGTCATATGACTGAAGTGCAGACTTTCAGCTTCAATTCAAGGGGTTTCAGTAAAAAATTCTGTTAACTGTTTAGGTAATTGCAGCCATTTTTATGCATAGTCCGTTTTCAGTCTCAAAAATAACTGGAGAAACATGAATTTAAATATAAGGATTGTTTTTAATACTTGGATCAAAATCATATGTGGTCATTGACTGTCTGAAGTCTAGAACCCATGGGCATCACCTCTTTTGAGATGCTCTGCCAGGCCTTTATGGCAGCTGCCTTCAGTTGCTGCTTGTTTGTGGGTCTCTCTGCCTTCAGTTTTGTCTTCAGTAATGGAAAAGCTGCTCTGCTGGGTTGAGATCAACTGACTGACTTGGCTCTTGAATATATCATCATTGTCTTGAGAAACTGTTTTTGCAGTATGCTTTGGTTCCTTATCAATTTGCCCTGTGAAGTACCGTCCAATCAGTTTTGCAGCATTTGGCTGAATCTGAGCAGAGTATAGCCCTGTACACTTCAGAATTCATCCTGGTACTTCTATCAGCCGTCGTGTCCCCAATAAATACTAATACCCGGTTCCACTGGCAGCCATACTTGCCCATGCCTAAACACTGTCTCCATTGTGGTATGCTTCAGATCATGAGCTGTTCCTTTCCTTCTCCATATTTTTCTGTTACCCTCATTCTCTTACAAGTTCATCTTTGGTCAGTCTGTCCAAGGAATTTTTTTCCCAGATGGGTGGACTCTTAGATGTTTTCTCCCAAAATGTAATCTGTCCTTCCTGTTGACTGTAACCAGTGGTTGGTTCCTCTGTATTTACTTTCATGAAGGCATCTCTTGATTGTAGACTTTGACATCTACCTCCCGCAGTGTGTTCTTGACTTAGCTAGATTATTTTTATTGATCAAGGAAAGAATTCTGCGGTCATCCACTTAAGTTGCCTTCCATATTCTTCTGGTGCTGCTAAGCTGGCCAGTCCATTCCTCCTTAACAATGTTCCTGGTTGTTGTTTTGGCCACTCCTCCTACAATTTTTGCTATCTTTCTAATTTTGGGTCTTCAGCCTAATAATTGCCTTCTTGGCCTTTTTATATGGAGAATTTCAGTGAACAGCTACCAAATGCAAGCTCAGCACTTGGAATTGGCTTCAGATCATTTGCCTGCTTGCTTTGTTGTGAAATGACAAAGGAACAGGCCTCATCTGACCCTGAAACTGCTTGTCAGTCAATTGTCCCATTACTTTTGAGCCTCTTAAAATGGGGACTATGTATAAAATGGCTGTAATTACTAAAAAAGTTAATGCAATACTTCTGTTAAATCTCTTGAAGTGAAACTGAAAGTCTGTTCAGTCACATTTTGACTGTTTTGACCTAAAATCCGGTGTGGTAATGTACAGAAGTAAAACTATAAAAAAGATATGGGTCATTATTTTAAAACTTAACTATTTTAACTTAACTTTTTTGACTTGCAATTAATTAAAATACTATTAAGTATTTACAAACTGGGGGCACTTTATATTACATTTCCCACAAACACCCACAAAGTACAAAATGTTATGCCAAAAATGTGAAATAATATATGTAAAACAGCTTAAGTTGGCATAATCACTGGTTGGCACTTGTTTTAAAGTAGTTATCGCTTAGCCCCTCAAAACCCTGTTTTTTTTGGGGTTTTTTTTTTTTGGTTTTTAAAGCTCATCTGGCCAAAAGACAGATGAGCTAATGCCATGGTGAGGCATTCATCGTCTGTCCGTCAACCTAACAGGTCTTCCAGTGTTCAAGAACTAGAGTTGTTATCCTGGATATGACTGTTTGAGAGTCTCCTCGGACTCCTCAGTGGATTTTAATTCTCATTAGTTTGTACAATACAGCCAATCAATGATACACTGCAACAGCCTGCAAGTTTTTGATGGATCAAGATGAGTTACAATAATACAGCTCTTGATTCTTCTGTAACATTCTGCTAATATAACAGTCAGTCTACACCAAATGACTAAAGGCTTAAACGGTGCAACTCAATTCAGTAAATCACTGGTTTGAAACTAGCTAGTAGGGACCTAGTATGTAGAAACACAAGGTCAGTGATGCATCTGTGATTCGCTGGAGCAAAACGTGTGTAGAAGACAGTCCAAATCAAAAATAATTACCATATTTTAGGCAATAAGGTCCTGACATGACAGCCAGAAGAGATTTAAGGAATTTTTGCTCAGCACCCATGCACCATCCCTGGCTTAAGTTATCTTATAAGAATTTCAGCCAGTTTTACATTTTACAAACTGATAATATGTAAACTTTAGGATTTAGAGAATATTTAAAATATATATGACCCACCCCACCAAAAGAGGTGTTTGCAACAAAGGTTTCCAGCCAGTGTCTATATGTAATGACTTGAGGTTTTCTTGCAATGAAAAAATGCCAGTGCTTCTTGTTTTTATGCATTTATTAGCTTTTTAATTTTTTAAAGATTTTAATCAAAGGTGCCAATTCTTGCTGTTGGTTTTCTGTTCAGAGTCAGATACAATGTTTGATTATAGCTTTAATGTCAAAGGTGCTCCTTCTCTCTCTGTCCCAGCCTGCATCGTATAAACTGTCTTTTTGAGCAACAGAGACTACTGCAGGGTGAACAAGCCTTCTATTCTATCTATCGGACAGTTTTGCTTGCTTACGTTGTGTGAAGGTCCACCCTCAGGATCCAGGACCTATAAGTGCCACAGCCACCAATGCATTCTCCTGTTGATGCTCATCTCTTCTTAATAAATGTGTTTACTGTGTTAATAAGCTGGCTCAGGGGGTTTGACTTGGAGAGGGTCAGATGTGCTGCAGAATGCATTTGTGAAATTAACTTTTGCTGTTTTTATGTACACGATGGGTCGGATAAGCAGGTCAGCAGAATTAAATAGAGGCAGCAGAATGAAAATCAACCTTTAATGTTCACAGATGCATGCTTTGTTCACTTTACCTTTTATTTTGAACCTTTAAAAATAGATATTGCATTAATGTATTTTTAAGCTATTTTTGATGAGTGTCAAGATGACTCATATTTATCCCTTGAGCAGGAGCGCCACTCACTGGGTGTGGGTTTGAATACACGTGTATGCTCTGGTCTTTAAATGCACACTTTAACATTTTTACTTTATGTAGCGTGCTTCAACCAGTGGAACTGAATGAGTTTAAGCAAGCTGTTTAGGTGTTTACTGCCACAGATTAAAGAAGTGCAGTACATGCCAAATGAACCAGAAATTCACTTTTGTGTTGGGAAGCTAAAGCATTAAGATTTCCCTTCACAGGAATGAAGTGGCCAAGGCCAACCCCAGAAAACATCTCCAGCATCATCCCTCCTCCACCAAATTTTACAGTTGGCACATGCAGTCACGCAGGTAATGTTCTTTTGGCATTTGCCAGACCCAGACTCCTATCAGGCTGCCAGATCAAGAAATTTGATTTATCAACCCATTTCCATTGCTCCGGAGTCCTGTAGCAGCTTGCTTTACGCTGCTCTGTTCAATGGTTGGTACTGTGCTTGCTAATGTAAAGCTTTCATGCAACTGCTTGGCCATGGAAACTCATGACATGACGCTCTCAATACACCGTCTTTGTGCTGATGTTAATGCCAGTAGAGGTTTGAAACTGCAGTTACCGAATCAGCAGAGAATTGGTGACTTTTATGACTCAACACTCGCTGATCCCCTGTAGCTTTACATGGTTTGCTGCTTCATGGGTGAGTTGCTAAAGTTCCAAAAAATTTCCACTTTCCAGTAATTCCCCTTAAAGTTGATTGTGGAATATATAGGGGGGAAGAAATTTCATTAACTCACATGTTGCAATGGTGCAGTACCATGCTCAAAATCAGTGAACTTTTAGAATTGCCCATTAATTCACAAACGTTTCTAAAGGCAGATTGCATGGTTAAGTGCTTGATTTTAGACACCTGTGGCAATGGGCCTGAACGAAATGCTTCAATTCAATGATTAATACTTTTGTCCACATAGTCTACTTCTAATGGGTAGGATATTTAAGTAACAGCAACTTACAAATAAATTGGTATAATTCTGATAATTCAAACATAATAAAAATGTTCTTGTTGTACACTGTTCACTCATAAGGGAGGCAGATAAAGTGACAAAACAAAGAATTCTTAATTAGTGGTATTTGTCAGTCACATTGTATGCATAGCATTATGGATAGCACACACGGGGACAGGCAGCTGTCTTTGGAGTCTTCTGCATGCAGGGTGTAAGGGTGAGCTCCCTTTGGTCCCCTGCCTGGATGATCAGTTCACTTGGAGATATCTGGCTGATTTTACATTTTTCTCTTTTGTTACAGTGTTGCCATTTTGAATTCTCAACAACTGCATTTTCACTCTTCTTTAATCTCCTTCCTTACTCAGTATTTGCCAATTCTACAAGCACTATATTTACCTAATGTGTATTCATTTTTGAGGTTAATGGCAGAGTAGGAGACTTGATAACAAAGGCATTCCTTTAAATTCACTATGTGGAAAAAATGATTTAAGTATGATTAGAAACAATTAAAACATATTAAATATGAATAAGGAGTTATATCACCGAACGTGGAACCTGTTAAGCAATTCTTTATTGTAATCATGCTTTCATAAAATAGAGTCCTAATCATCACCTGGAAGTAATGTTTGACATTAAACAAGTATGCACTTAAAGCAGGTGTGAAACCCACTGGCAAGTTTAGACTCTTTTTAGGGGTGCTCAAGTACAGTACCCCTAAAAGTAACAACATGGCAGTAATAATAATGCATTTTATCATTATTTTCTGACACTGTGACACAATATAATGTACATCATTTTTGAGCTCTATCCAGTTGTGTGAACTTCACTGTAGTAATGGACTTCATAGTAGCATTTAACAGGACTCATCTCATTCTAAACATGGCTTGAACAGGATGGCTACCTCTACACTGAAGCGGCAGACTACATATCTATTCTTCACTCAGGGTTAGCCTACCTGATGCACTGTTAAGTATGCACAGGAAATCATTAAAAGCAAATCTCTTACCAGTTTGCTTCTTGCACAGGTGCATGGAAAGGCAACCTGATTTGCCAGTGTCCGTACTGAATAATGCCACTTTAATTGTTTGATGATTTTGGTAGACTGCCCCTATGTGGTTATTAGACTTAAATTATGTTGTGCATTATTATATAATTATGTGCTTTCCCCAAATCTGCTTTGCTACAAATAGAGCTTTAACTTACGGTACTTTGCAGTCTCAAGCCACTGTTCAGTTCTTTATATTTTGCTAGAAGAAATTACTCTGGCTCATTGTAAGTAAATTAAAAAATTCAAAATTAAAGGAACAGCTGGAAAAAACATCAGATCTCAATGTAAAAAAAAAATAATCATGCTGGATAGCTATACTGATATGGACTGGGTAATGCACTAGGAATGAAAGGATGCCACATCCTTTGATGGAAATGAAAATTATCAACCTAAAGAAGACTGAATTCAAAGACACCCCAAAAATCAAAGTTAAAAAAATGATGCAGCAGTTTGTATGGCCCCCATGTGCTTGAATGCGTCCCTGACAATGTTGCTCCTAATAAGGAGATGGATGGTGTTCTGGGAGATCTCCTCCCAGATCTGGATCAGGGCATTACTGAGCTCCTGGACAGTCTGAGGTACAATCTGGTGGCGTCGGATGGACCGAAATATAATGTCCCAGAGGTGTTCTGCTGAATTTAGATCAGGCAAGCGTGGGGGCCAGTCAATGGTATCAATTCCTTCATCCTTCAGGATCTGCCTGCATACTCTCACCACATTGTTGTGCACCAGGAAGAATCCAGGTCCTACTGCGCCAACGTAGGGTCTAACAATTAGTCCAAGGATTTCATCCTGATACCTAATGGCAGTTAGAGTGCCGTTGCCTAGCCTGTAGAGGTCTGCGCATCCCTCTATGGATATGCCTTCCCAGACCATCACTGACCCACCAATAAACCTGTCATGCTGAACGATGTACAGGCAGCATAATGTTCTCCATGGCTTCTCCACACCATTTCATATCCGTTAGATGTGCTCAGGGTGAACCTGCTCTCATCTGTGAAAAGCACTGGGCACCAGTGGCAGACCTGCTAATTCTGGTATTCTATGGCAAATGCCAGTCGAGCTCCACTATTCTGGGAATTGAGCACAAGGCCCACTAGAGGACGTCAGACTCTCAGGCCACCCTTATGAAGTCTTTTTTCTGATTGTTTGGTCAGAGACAGTCACACCAGAGGCCTGCTGGAGGTCATGTTGTAGGGCTCTGGCAGTTCTCATCCTGTTCCTCCAGATACTGGGCCTGCTGATGCGTTAAGGACCTTCTACAGCCTCATCCAGCTCTCCTAGAGTAACTCTCTGGCTCCAGGAATCTGTTCCATGCTTGTGAGACATTGACGAGAGATACAGCAAACCTTCTGGCAATTTGCCATCCTAGAGGAGTCAGACTGCCTGTGCAACTTCTGTAGGGTCCAGGCATTGCCTCATGCTACCAGTAGTGACCCCTACCCAAGCCAAATGCAAAACTAGCAAAAAAAAGTCATTGCCATCTGTGATTGCCACAGCTGAACTCAGGGGAGCTTGGGGATATTACAGAATCAACTTTGTTGCTGTATATATTGATGTTTAATTATCTAAATTAAAATTATAACAAAAACAAACTGACCCTTATATCTACCCTTACATTATGTCAACTGGGGTTGGGTCAGGTCAGCACTGCCAGGGTTCCAGGGTCTGGTGAGGACCCAAAAGCAGGACTCCAAACCCAGACATTGTAAAGGAGTAACAAAAAGTAAGCTTTATTTAAGCTGGTCAAAAGTCCATAAAAACAAAGTTGACAAACAATATCTAACACAGGGAGAGAGGGGAAGACAAGACATGACATAGCTAAAGGAACATCTAACACAACACTAAGCAAAGGGAAGGCAGGGGTATAAATACACATGCGACTAATGACTAACGAGCAACTGGAGGGAGGGGAGCACAGGTGACAACAATCGGGGCAGGAAGCAAAACTGGACATAATGCACAGGGCATGACTAGTTACAAAAGTAAAACAGGGAACAAGAAACATAACTGAGAACATAGACACAAGACCGAACTTGGCAAAAGACAAGAACACAGCAGGAAGACAGAGGGAACTAACACAACTAAACACAGTCAGGGGCAAGAACAGTGACTCAGACTAAATACAAGAAACACTGCCTGACAATGTACATAACCTACACACACAAGAAAACATGAGGAGGATAAAAACCCTACTCAAAACGGTGAACTGAATAAACTAGACATAAGTAGGCCTAGAACTGAGGCTAAAACATAAACAGAGGAAACAATAAGCAAAAACCAAGCTAGAAAACCCCAGCACCATGACAGGCATTCATGAAGAAACTGGGGCGTTGTGGCGATATACCTTTAGTGGTTGCACAGTGACCACAGGGAGCTAGTTGTGAATTTTTCTTACAATAGACAATTCAACTGATTAAGTTGCTTTTGAAAGTAACACTGTAATGCATACCTAAGTGAAGATCTAAAAAGCATTGAATATGTTTCCATTTATTAACCATTTATTAAAAGTAATTCATTAAGTGCAATTATTTTCATAATTTATTAATCACAATGCAGCGTATGCAAAACATTCAGATTTGGGGCTGAACCTCCCTAAATGTCTGATCCTATAATCCCTCCCTGGTGAGATCAAAATAAAATACCTGATCAGCAAATTGTATTATAAAAGTCTGAAAAATACATATACATATATAATCAGCAGATTTGGAGTTTTAAAGACTTTTGTTTCTATCCTATAGCCACAAGAGGGCAACCCTGCCTTTGTCACTGCATGAATAATACCGAAGTATTGTACATCAAGATTCATGCAACACTTACAATATAGAAGCAGTTTATTCGTTTAGTTTGCATTCAGCAATGTTTTTATTACATTTCCTGTGATCCTATGATCTATCTTCGAAAACTCCTGGATGTAAAATTTGTAAAAGCACTGCATTCTGTGTAATGTCACTCTCACACCCAACAATAACGCAGCAAAGTTATATCAGACATGCTTAAAAGAGCTGATGATTATTTTATCAGTTTCACTGACCCAAACAGCACCTTCATCCAGCTCTAGTCAAGCATACAGTAACTCTATAGGGGCGGATGCTTTCTTTTGACAGAGCACCAACACATTTAATCAAGAGTTCAGAGTAGCTACACATTATGAAATATGATCAGTACAAATTGCAAAATACCCCTTTCCTTTTCCCTTAATCACTTTACAAAGAAACAGAACATGAAGCCCTAAACACTAAATCTCTATTTGGTATCATCTCTGATCTATATCCAAATCTATTCCTGTGCTCAGTGACTGCCCAGCCGGGAATATTAGCTGTCATCACTTATGAATTGTATTCGTTCATGTGGATGCCACACTATTAGCTTACTGCAATAAATTAAAGTTTATTATGGCATTTAACCATATTCCCAGTAAGGCATCACATGTAACTTATTGAATGAACTCCACTTCCTGCTGCTTCCCTTACTCACTAATAGTAAACTTTACTGTCAGGCCTCCGCTCACATGAATCTGTAATACTGTCACCCCTTCCTTCTTCCTATACAGTTGAATCACCCTGGATGCTGTAGTGAGTCATCATATCCTTATTGTGAGGATTGCTTGCAGATGACACAGCAGCAACGACCTTTCCCACCAGGTTGCTGCTGCTGACTAAAACAGTGCGAATCACTCCTGGCTGAAGAATCAGTGCTAATGCAATTCTCTTTCATTTCCTTCCATAAACGCAAATTACATCAGTATCTCGGAGATGTAAAAGCTAATGTGCTCAGACTGCTGGTGATTTCCGTGAGCTCAACATCAGCTCCGGCTACCTACTGCATTACTCACACCACTTCTGCTTCCCATTGTGTCATGCTCTCATGAATGATCTCATGTGTGGGTGCAAGTGACTGAACTCTCCTTGGAGATTTCTTAAATGTTCTTTGGAGCAGGTTGTGACACACATTCACTGGTCAACAGCTCCAGGTCATGAAAAGTTGGCTGTAATAGGTCTTCATTCATTTAGTACAAATAAATGCCACAAATATGCATTTATTTCTTGGTCACTGTGCACACTGATAATGACTTTGGTCTGTGTTTTAAATTGCCAAGCTTTGATCATGGCAAGATGATAATGCTGAGGGACCTTGGGGACACATGGGCTCTCCTTGGGAAAGACCTTGAAGATTATAAAGTAAATGAGAATCTGTGTTTGAGGGCTTCAAAATGCCAGTCAATAGCACTGCATAATAGATCTAAATTTAAATTAGTTCAAATATCAGGCATTGTGCCATGAATTTTCAAGGGGGCCCTGGAGTCTGAATGCCCCAGAGTCACTGCTTGCCTTGCAAACCACTCTTGACAAAAAATAAGAAGAATATTAGTGAAAGTAAATTATTTTATTCTAGTCATTATGCAAATTCTTTCATTACGTTGTGGGTGTGGAGCTTGACTCTGACGATGGATGCTCTCCAAGTTATGGAAAATATTGGGCAATCCTTCACACCCTCCACATGATGTCCTGGACAGGCACAGGAGTACGTTCAGCAACAGACTCATCTCAACATGATTAGAGATGCTGCTCGCCACCAGGCAAGGCAGGGCTGATAAACTCCATCTCACCCTATCCCTTGCATCCTCTTCCCTCACACCAACCCCCTGCATGTCCTCCTTCACTACATCCATGGATCTTCTCTGTGGGCTTCCTCTTTTCCTCCTACCTGGCAGCTCCATCTTCAACATAATTTGCCCAATATATTCACTATCCCTCCTCTGAACATGTATAAATGATTTCAGCCTTGCCTCTTTGACTTTGTCTCCAAACTTCTCCACGTGATTTGTCCCTCTGATGTACTCATTTCTAATCCTGTCCATCCTGGGCACTCCCAGTGAAAATCTCAACATCTTCAATTCTGCCACCTCCAGCTTCACCTCCTGTTGTTTTGTCGGTGCCACCGTCTCCAAACCATACATCATAGCAGGTCTCACTACTGTCTTGTAAAACTTCCCTTTCACTCTTGCTGCTATCCTTCTGTCACAAAGCACCCCTGACACTCATCTCCACCTACTCCACCCTGCCTGCACTCTCTTCTTCACCTCTCTTGTGCATTTGTCATTGCATCAACCTTCACTAACTTGACTCCTTGCATCTTCACCATTCCACCTGCCTCCCTCTCATTCACATACATGTATTCTGACTTGCTTCTACTGACTTTCATTGCACTTCTCTCCCGTGTATACCTCAACCTCTCCAGGCTCTCTTCCACCTGCTCCTTACTCTCACTATCACAATGTCAACTGTGAACATCATAGTCCACAGAGAATCCTACCTTACCTCATCTGTCAGCCTGTCAACCTTTGCATCACCAATGCAAAGAAGAAGGGGCTCAAAGCTGACCCCTCATGTAATCCCACCCCCACCTTGAACCCATCTCCTACTGCACACCTCACCACTGTCTCGCTGTCCTTATGCAGGTCCTCAATGACCCTCACATACTTCTCTGCCACTCACAACTTCCCCATAAAATACCACAGTTCCTCTTTTTGCTCCCTATCAGCTTTTTTTAGATCCACAGAGACACATTGCAACTCCTTCTGACCTTCTCTATTGCCATATCTTGCATATATTTTATACAGAATTGTTTAACTTTATTTATTTTACAAACTGGTTTATATATTGATATCTTCATATTTTTATTCATTCATATTTATATTAATTTATATTTGTCTTTAATCTAAGCAAGCTCTCCACAGGATTAATAAAGTATTCTGATTCTGATTATTTAAAAATGAAATTCTCATTGCTGCCCTATGGTTTCATTTACCTCGCAGGCAGAGCCTAAGGTGAACAGATGTCCCTCTTTATGTGAGACTGCACAGCATTTTTATCCCTTGTTACCCTGTCTCTCATCTTGAGACAATGTCCTGCATTTTGACTGGCTCTGCAGGACATGCACTTTTCTAAAGTCTGGCTTTTACACAACACAAGTGAAGAAAGCAGTAAGACTTTTTATTACAGTCAAGTGAATCAGAATATTTTAATAATCCCAGGGAGGGAATTGTATAAGGTTAACTTGTCAAATGCTATGCCCATCAGGGAATGGTGCAAATCACCAAAAAAGGTTTGTAGATTTTGGTGAATATGATGGAAACTACCACATAGAAAATGAAGCAGCAGTATACACTGTGTGTATTTTTTCTAACATTATTTATCAGTTTCACACAAGGAAAATATGGCATGAAGTGATACAGTATATGTTTCCCATAATTGGCTAAAACTTACTAAAACTGTCAGATATGGCTTAAAAAAGGTATGCCAGTTCCTACTGAAACCTGAAGATGGTTATCAGGCAGAGCAGCAGCTGAAATAACAGTGAAATGAAAGCGAATGCAGGGGTATATAAAACTAATGCATCCTTATTGTATTTATTTAGCAATATATTTGTAAGAGTTTGAAAGAGTTGCATTCAGATATAATATATTTTTGGAAAAGCCACAGGGAGCCACTGGAGATGGACCAAAAAGCCACATGTGGGTATATGAAATATGAAATATCCAACAGCAAATTAAGATACTAAAGTACAGAAAGTCCCTGCTCTCACTGCTGATCACACTGTCCTCTGCAAACATACTCCAACAGATACTTTTGGTGCATGTGTTTATTGAGACTCAGGTTGTCTGCATGATTGTGAGTCAGCTGCCTTCAAGAAGTATTGTGTTTACGTTGTCATTTCTAATGGGAACTAATAAAAAACTAAACATTTTCAACCAGTAAAAACTAAAGTGACCCACTAACTGATGATAAAGCGAACTGTAAACAAAAGCTCAAAGCAAAATAACGATAAAAACTGATAAGAAAATTACAAAACTAGCAGTGACTAACTCTGCTGCCGGCCTCCTTTTACCCCACTGACATCAGGGAGTCAGTGGAGCGGCCCGGCCTGACCGCCAGCATCCCTTCACCTCTCCACGTTTCCAAGCGGAGAGCCCCATCCTCCTCTCGGCGTTCATTGGCGACACGGAACGCCCGTCACAGGGAGCCAGCTGCGGGGCATTCCCTATCCGCGGGCTCCGTCGGAAGTGGCCCTCCTTTCCCTTTGCTCCATTGGACCGAGCCGCTGTCAGTCTGGATCGCGCACTCCGGGCTCAGTCCTCTTCTCCGGGTCTCTGTCTGCTCAGACTGCCGTCATATTGGTTGCTAGAAGCAGCAGCAGCGGCAGCAGACCCCCACCATGATGAAGAACGGGCTTCCACTGCGCTTAACTAGTCACTTAGTTTTTAAATAAATCTGATTAGTATTTTTTAAGAATATATATTTTTAAATATCCGGGATGATACCGTCAAGTATCCGAGTACCTTCAGTGGTTTCAGCCGACACCGTGGTCCGCAAGGGGGATATATGCCTGACTTCTCTTAATAGCCATTTTTTGCAGACAAAGAGCTGTTGAGTAGAGCTTTCAGAAGGCACAAGGGTAAGATATCAGTGTTGGAAACAAACGTGTACTTGTCAAACTTGTTCTGTTTGTCTGCTTGGCTCATGTAGGGAACGCATCGCTTTTTGATTCCTTGCAAAATTTAATTGTGTCGATTTTTAACAAGCTAACATGCTAAACCCCCCCCCCCCCCCCCACTCCG
>VUQH01017442.1:2616-24248 GCA_015106775.1 Etroplus canarensis | reverse complement strand
TGCTGCCAGACAGGACAGGTTTAAAAAAAAAAAAGATTTTGGTGTGCTTGAGATCATTATCCTCTTATATGACCCCATTTTGGCCAAGTTTTAGCTGTCAGACAGATGTCCCCATATTTGACTCTAGAAAACTTTGGTATACAGAGGAGTTCATGGTTGATTCAATGACTACAAGGTGCCTAGCTCCTGTGGCTGCAAACAAGCCTAAATCAACACCCCTCCACCACCTTGACAGTTTGTATGATTTGTCTGAGCTGGTGTGCTGTTTTTTTTTCACCAAATGTGGTGCTGAGCATTATGGCCAAGCACCTCCACTTTGGTCATTTGTCCAAAGGACACTAATTCAGAAGTCTTGTAGTTTGTTCAGATGCAACTTTGCCAACCTAAGTCACAGAAAAGGCTTTCTCCTGGCATCCCTTTCAAACAAGCCATACTTGTTCAGTCTTTTTTCTATTTGTACTGCTATGAGCGTTCACATTTAACATGCTAACTGAGACCTGTCGAGTTTGAGATGTAGCTCTTGGGTTTTTGGGTTTTCTCTGAACCTTGCAAGTTCTGATCTTTGGGTGAATTTGCTGAGATGTCCACTCTTGGGAAGATTGGCAACTGTATTGAACATTTTCCACCTGTGAATAATAAACATAATAAAATGCTGAAATGTTCCAATATTCACATGTTACCGACAGGATAAACAGCTAATTTTCAACTGTTAGACTTACAGCTTTGAAGAATGTTGTACACCAGACCTGCGGTGGTCAGTTAATTGATTGCTTCATCTGCTTTATCTGTTCATGAGCCAAAATCCAAATACACAAGTTCTAGTTTAAGAATTGGATATTTGACCCTGTTTTCTACAGCAGTAAACTGTGAAGTAAGTAATTAATGAAACATAAATTTAAAAAAATGATTTAGTCAAGAACTTAATCATAAACATAAACAATTAGGGGCTTTTAAGATTGTTTACTTAAGCCATTCAGAGGAGAGCGTATTGTGTTTCCATAAGCAAATAAAATGTTTTTTAAATAACATGTTGTAGTTATCACTGCCAAACTCATTTTAAAATTCAATATTCTTTTTATTTAGTGTCTGAGCCAGAGCCAGTGATTAGCATAGAGAATGCTGTTTTGTAACTGCTTGGTTAAAAAAAAAAGTAAATCTTGCCAAAGTATATAGTTGTCTGACAAAGCATAGAGGGCTGTTTGAAAATGGTCTGTCTGCTTATTTAACAAATGATGATTTTGCTTATCTGTGGCAGTTAAGGAAATATTTGGGTTAGAGACTAAAACTTATGTCTGTTCTTATCAAAGCCAGGTAATTTAAAAAAAGAAAAAACTTCCCTTGATTTATATGTTTTGGTACCAAAGGGATTGCAACTTAGTTGGAGTTTAGCTCATTTTTTTCAGTTAAATGGCAAATTGTTGTCATACATTTAGTTCATGATCATCTGGTAGGTTTTCACAATTAACGTCAGCAATTTTCTTTTTTTGTACTGGTAAAAGTGAAATCTGTGAGTCATTGTTTTTATTAACTCTGTCAACTGAGCAACAGAAATATGTGGTGGTAACTGTCAAGTGATCAAACTGTACCATCACAATTCCTCTACACCATTTAATGCTTTAATATGATCATGCGGTCATGTTTGTTATATTTGTTCTTTGATTTCTTATATTTTCCATCCAAGCTTTGTTATTAATAACACAGGGAAGGAAAACAAGTGTTGTTCTACTTTTTTCCTGCCACAGTCACAGTGGTTGTGGTAGCACCTTCGCTTTTCCTCCATGGCCCAGCATGTGTGAAAGGTACTAATAGCTTAGGGTGGTGTGCTTATCTAGGTAGAACAACTGTGTGTTTAATGATGGCTAAAAACTGTTGTCATAGTGACAAAGAAAAGCTGATTTAGCTGTACTGTAAACTTTTGTTAATTATATTCCCCTGAGCTCTGTTAATGTGAAAGTAACTTTGTACAAGGTTTACTGTATGCACCTGCCTATCTGTAGCGTGGCTATTTAGGGATGCACAATGTACGAATGGGGCAAGTATCGGTGAAATGACATATCAGTTTTGCACTGGTTGTAAAAAAGCATCAGGGATAGTGTTTGTTGGCCAAATTGTTCTTTCAAGCATGCTATAAATAAATTCTAAGCAGTCACTTCCACTATATTGGAAAAGGTATTGAGCCACATCTCTTAATCATTGAGTACAGGTGCTTCATTTAGTCCCACTGGTACAGGTATATAAAATTAAGCACCTAGCCACACAGTCAACTGTTTAACAGTACAAAATAAAGTTCTCCTACGGCTGGGTAGCTGTATATAAGCCTTTCACCACCAAGCGTCAGATGGAGTGGCGTAAACCACACTGCCACAGGAGCAGTGGAAACGCAAGAGGTTACCGGTCTGTCTGAAGAAGGGATAATACTTTGGGGTTGTTTTTCTGGGGTTTGCCTGGATCTCTTGGTGAAGGAAAATCCCAGTGTTTCAGTTTACTAAGTAATTTTCAATGGTTGTATGCTACCAACTTTGTGGGAATATTGGGGAAGGCCCTGTTCTGTTCCAGCATGACTGTACTCCAGTGAATAAAGCAGTCTTGATAAGGACTCAGTTTGGTGTGGGAGAACTTAAATGGCCAGGTCAGATCCCTGACCTCAGCACTGTCAAACATCTTTGGGATGAACTAGAACAGAGATTGTGAGCCAGGCCCTCTCATCCAACATGAGTGTCAGATCTCACAAATGCTCTTGTGGATGAATGGGTAAAAATTTCCACAGGCTTACTACAGAATCAGTTAGAGCCTTCCCTGATAAGTGGAAACTGTTATAGCTGCAAAGATGTTACCAACTGCATATTAATGCCTATTGATTTAGAATGGGATGTCCTGTAGGTGTGATCTGTAGGTGGCCCAATACTTTTGTCTATATAATGCATGTTGTTAGCATCAGGATGGGTGTGTGTGTGGTGGGCTTTGGTTTTTAGAGCTAGTTGATACAGAAGCTAGCGATTATATTATCAGTTTATGTGTTTATTTGTTTGACATTCTTTGGTTTGGTCCTCCTAAAAAGAGAGAAACTAGAATCTGGAAGCAGGCTATATATGACAACCAAAAAATATCCAGATTCAGTGTTGATTTGGTTAGGTGCACATAGTTCTATAATACCTGATTTTTTGCTATTATATGTTTTTTCTGATGTCCGTAATATCCATTTTTTGTTTGGACTGTTATGAGTTGGTGACTCAGTCATGTGATTAAGCTGGATCTGAGCTCATGCTTGATTTGGTCAAGTGCAACACCACCTTTAGCCTCAGTTATATGCATTTAATTGCATTTGCATACTTCTCTGGTATTGTTTTCTGATCAAATCATTTTCTGTCACTCAGGTGTTCATCAGCCGACTGTTTCACTTGATGATAAAATTCCTAGTCCTATTTTTTCAGTCCTTTTGCACTTTTGAAAAGGATTCCAAGAAGCTTCACAAAGTGTACTTTACAATTGGTATGACAGTGGTACAAAAGTATTTTTGTTCCCCTTTTGAAAATGCCTGCCTTGTTCCAATGTACAAAAGTGTAAGTCCTCAACCTTGGTAGACCTGTGTTGCCATGGTAGTGACTTGGCAGCTCAATTATCTTCACATATCTGTAGTAGGTTTTCACAAAAGATACTTAAGATAAGTACTAGTGTGATAGTCATTATAGTCATATGAACATTAATTACTTATGTTGGTGTATTGCAAAGTATGAGAATCTGTGCATGTTTGATAGTGTACAATTAAATAATTGATTTTGTTTTGTGTTTCAGGGACAGCCTGTTGGCCAGTGTGATTTCAATATCCGGCTGTTATGCATAGAAAAGGAAATCATTTCTCCCAGGCTGGAAAAGATGAAGACAGGACAGATTGACAAAACCAAGGAGCCCTTCAGTGTCCGAAATAAGCCCTTCTTTGACATTCATGCTTCACGCAAGGTATTGTAATCAAAGGTGCTCTTATTCCTTTTAAGTTCATTTTTTTTCTCCCCATTCCTCTGACAGATGGTGCCCAGCTGAAGCAAAATCCTGTTTTTTAAACAAAGATATATAAACACAGATGACCCGAATTTCACACACATTGTATCCTAAAATGAATTTCTTGAGCTAGTTGTGTCCCAGTTATATCCCTGAAAGTTGTTTTCCAGGGCATCAGTAATTCATGGGCATATTGTGTCCAGGTGGGGGGCCTGAGCAAGAGCAGCTGAAACACATCCATATACTGGCTTCTTAGAGCAAATACTGTCTCACATTCGGATATAGGCACCCTCCTGTGGGAGGGAATTCACAAGTATAGCCTGATAGCCGAGTGTACCTAGAGTCAGTTTGATCATGTCTCCAGATGTGGTGTGTGGTAGCTGTCAGCATAAAAATACACTGCTAATGTTGGTCAGTATTGTGTGCACTCTGACTATAGGACAGAACATAATTTTATTGATTTTTAGAATGCCTATCTCCTGCCATTGCTCCAATGTGGACATGAATACAAAGAATATTTTTGGGGTGATAGTTTTCTCTATTTGTCCCATGATAAATTTTCATGGCTTTGGTTATAGCAGACTACTGTGCTGTTCACGGTAGGTAGAGATTTTATCCCTTCTAAAGCTGTTTAACCTCCCTCAAAGGTACTTGTGCTCTACAATCAGATCTGTGGGAGGTGAAAACACAATTAATTTGATGTTTTTCTCGGACCAAGATCAGTCAGAATGTTGGAGCAGCATATTCACAGATGATCAAAGTGTTTGGAGGGGGAAGCTTTAGACATTTCTTCTGTTTTTGTCGCATATCTTCCTCTGCCAACGCTGATATCTTGGTGTTTTTGTGCTGTATAAAATTCCTAGTATGAATGGCTGTGTTACCTCTGGTCTAACCTTTTGCTATCCACTTTTCTAAGAACCTTTGTGAGGGATAACCCCTGCAAGCTTTGGGGTTCATGTTGCTGAAGATTTTCTAGAAATGAAGTCAGTTGAGCTGTGTCTGGTTTCTGACTGCTCTATTGTGTTTTTCTCTGGCCATCTGCTCCCCATACAGTCATATCTCTGTTGTATGGGATGTTAAGAGGGAGAGGCTGGAATCTGGCTCATTAATTCATAGCGGCACAGCCATCTACTTCATGGCATATCAACCAAAAATTCCGTTTAGGGATATTTCTGTCAGTCTGGAGTTGTATGATAGCTTTTGTCTGTTGCTAGGCTGCTGTTTTTTATCTCAGACACTTACACATTCATGCTGCCATTTCCCCACCAATTGGGAACATTTATTCTTTTTGCTTCTTCCACTTGTCCAATTATCTTACAAAGACCCCTTTTAGTTTTACAGAATTTGTACACCAGGACAACCAGATAATATATTTTGGGAATTTCCCTATGAGGATTGAATGGACTTGTCTGACACAATATGCTTGAGTTGAAAATAATTCAGAACCTGTGTTACAATTAATTGCATGCGTAGCATGTTTAGTTTGATGTGAAGCATACTACTGTTTCATTATTTTAAAAAAAAAACTTTAGCCTGATTACATTTGTTTAAATACATATGATATTAATCAGGGCTTTTCCTTATAGTATCTGCAAAGATTGGAAAAAGATATAGTGCATAGTATGTAATGTCATTTCTAAATAAAAACCATACTGTATGGCAAGAAGAAATTCTAATAATTATCATTTTAAACAGATTTACTTTTTAATGAAATTAGTTGGGTTTTTTGGTGACATAATTTTTTATTAAAATTAAATCACAGCAAATGTTTATTGCATTGTTGCTCATCAGAGCACTCTGTAGATCTAGTGCTAAATGTGAAACAGCTGTGTCAAGTTTTCACAAGAAGTGTGGGAGTTTTTTCTTTATCATTATTTCTTTCTTTTTTAAAATTGAAATACATCATTAATGCAAAAATTCAAAGTAATGATACATTTGACAATGGGAGCTGCTGAAGGACTGAGCTTATCATTACTAACACTGGCTGACTTCAGCATTTACAAACAATGTTTAACATGAATAATAATTTCTTTAAAGCCTTCCTAGAAGAGTTGAAGCTGTTACGGCTACAAAGGGTTGACCAACTCCATTTTAATAATATGGATATAGAATGGGATGGGTTGCCTAATACTTTTGTCCATAGAGCATATTTTAAAGTATCAACTTTAAAGCAAAATTTAACTTATATTTTAACATATTTAATTTATTATGTCAGAATAAATGCCCACATAAAAATGAAGTAAATGCAACATTGTATTTTATGTTCTTTATTTATTTCTGCCTTTTTTTGAACATTAGGCATTTTACCTCTTTCTTGAAAATATCCACTGCTCACATCATCAAGCTCTAATCATAGCCTCTCGTCCTTGGTAATAACCAACCTCAGAAAAACAATAATATTTACAGTGTCTTATATTACTCTGTGTTCAATTTCTGCACTTAAAGTAGAGGTCTCTGTCCGTTCATGGAATATGAAATCCAGTCAGGACTGGAATGTCAGAGTTTTGGCAGTTTCCACAGAAGAACAATTTAGAAGATAGAAACTTATATTCCTTCTAGGATTACAGAAATAATTATTACAGTCTCAGGCCACTGAAAGTTGTGCATGATATTTTCAAGTTTACCTAGAGGTTAGCTAAGCGAAAAAAGTGATGCAATTTTAACTTTTATAAAGTCTTTGGTGTAGGAAAAACCTTTTTTTAAGGTAGTTTTTAACCTTGATGAGAAGTTCCAAAAAGTTAGAACTCTTTAGTGCTGAATTTTCAGGCTTCACAAGTGGAGGACATTCAAGGCAATTTTTAGTCCTACTAGGAGTGAAACCCCTTGCAAATTCACCCCCAAGGTCAGACTGTGCATTGCTCAGATAAATTGCAAAACACCCAAGAGCTGCATCTTAGATACTACAGACCTCAGTTACCATGTTAAATGTTAAAATTCATGACAGCACAATCAGAAGAAGGTGGAACAAGTATGGCTTGTTTCAGAGGGTTGTCGAGAGTAAGCCTCTTCTATCTAAAAAGAACATGATGGCTTGGCATAGGTTTGCAAAATTGCATCTGAACAAACCACAAGACTTAAGGTATAGTGTCCTTTGGACAGACAAAACCAAAGTGGCATTGCTGGCCTATAAAACACATCACCACATGTGCTGATAACTAAAAACAGCACAAAGACCTCATACTCTCAAGCACGGTGGTGGAAGGGAAGTGATTTAGGCTTGTTTTGTAGCCACAGGGCTTGGGTACCTTGCAGTCATTTAATTGGCCAAATAATTATTGATCTTTGTTAGTTGATGGTAAACCTTTTCCTCTGAAAAAGTTAACCTGAACTTTTATACAAAAAGTATATTTACCTCTTTTTAACTGAAGTCACTGTTTTTAAAAGTAGGAATAAATTTAAACCAACATTTTTTTTTGATTATTTGTTAAATTCAAGGAATCATATGCTGAGGCCTTTTGGATAAGCCAATATTTGTCAAGCTTCCAGTAATTAAATGTGGTTCATGGTGTATCAAGACTCATCAAAGCACACTTTGGACACCTTAACATTACCAACAAAATAAATAAAAAGAAGGTGCAGGTTTGTCTGTGCCCTTTAAGGAATATCTAATACCCCAAAGTCGTTTATTATATTTTAGGCCTAGGGTGAATAAAAATCACCCATGAAAGACTGATATCTCAAGCTGACCCTAGCACATCAAGCCTCTTCTCCCTGGAGTCCAGTTTTCTTACCTGAGAGTAGATGTCATCTTGAAACACCTTTCTGAACTGAAATTGAATTTGGATAGAGACCTGAAAAGTAGTTATCTAGATAGTTTTGTGAGATTGAAGTCTTTTCATGGGGCACGAACCTGAACACGAACCTAATCACACCGGGTAAGATAAGCTTGAGAGTAGTGTACTGAATATAAAATAGCCAATGGAAATGACTTCCCTTAAAATGTAAGTAGTGAAGTGAAATAGATTTTAGAGCCAGTGCACTATGAAATCACCAAGGTTGATTTGCATTAAAGTAGTTATTTTCTTGGGTGACTTTTTGTTTTTCTCTTGCCTTGATGGCTTCCTTGCTGCTGCAGTTTCCTGACAAGAAAATAAGTTGAAAACTTGGACCCAGTGTATTCAGAACAGTCTTTAAAAAGATGTAATGATTTTTTTTGTTTGTTTCATCTAAACAGCTCTTTATGGACCTGATGAAAGAGGGGGGCATCCGATTGAGATCTTCAGTGAATAGCTACCAAATACAAGTTTAACACTTTGACTCAACTCTAGATCTTTTATCAGCTTAATTTGTCAAGGAATAATGAGGGAACAAGCGTCCTCTGACCATGAAACTGCTTATGAGTCATTTGTCCCAAAACTTTCGAGCCTCAGAAAATGGACTGTGTATGAAGTGGCTGTAATTCATAAACAGTTAATGCAATTCATTTTTAAACCCTTTGAATTAAAGCTGAAGGTCTTCTCTTCAATCACAGTTTAACAGTAACTCTGTGGTGATGTAAAGAGGCAAGATTACAGGAAAAATCGTCCCAAAACTTCTGGACCTAACTATATTTGTCAGTTTGTGTGTAGGCTTACGTTCACACTGCATGAGTGGCCCGATTAATTTCCCCTGTTGGCAGCAATTTGTGCTGTCTTAGATTTTGCTGGTGTTCCTATTAAAATGGTCAGTGAGTATAAATTAGTAGTGCATTGATTGTCAGCAGTGGGGGCCATTTGCCCTGGACTCTGCCTGCACCTGATAAGCAGCTGCAGAATCTGTCCCAAGAGTTTAACCTAACATCATTTGAATTGTCTGCTGTATACTTTAGGCTGTAGAAAAGACAAACTGAAACACGTATACATTTTAAATTATACAAATAATTTATCTTTGCAAATCCAGAAGAAGAGCAAACTTTTACATGAGGTGTTAACTAAATGAATGCACTATGAAAAGTCAGTTGGAAAAAGTTGATCTTTGACTGCGGTACAGTTGCTATGTGAGACTGCAGAAAGCTACACCAACATTTATCTTGTGAAATAAAAAATTTTTGTGTGTAGAAGGCAAAAGTCACGGTTCCAGACAGTTCAAGACCAAAGTGTATTGACAAGACTTTTTATTCTTGTCTCACCTCCCTCTCCAGAGTGTTTCGTCGTCATTAACAGTGCTTGATTCCATGTAAATGTACTTCTTTCATGGTCCTCCTGTTGCAGTCCCCAGACTCATAAGTCAGTGCAATCCTTTTTCAGTCAAAGCAGGTATATACTGGTTGGGCTAGAGGAAGGTAACTCCTCCCGAACAGCATGTCTCATTAGCTGAATGCTGTCAGTCAGCTTGCTCCCTCTTCCTCGCTGACCTCACACCTCTGTCAGCTGTCAGGCCCCATCTTGTTGATGCTGGAGAATCAAGACCCAGGTTTCTTTTTTAGCTCCTTTTATGTGGGTGTTTTAACTTTGTTAAAAAATACATTCTGCTAATCACAGCTTGTTTGTGGTGATTCTTCTGTATCAACCTAAATAAAAATTTATTAGGGTGTATTTGGCTTGTACAATGAGTCTCTGTCCCTCCCGCTACAAGATTTATTTGTCCTAATTCAAAACAGAAATGTCTATTATACAGTGCCTTTTTGGGGAAATGTTAAGGGTCAGTTGCATTTCCCACCTAGTTTATGAAATGCACTGCAAAAAAAAGAAAAGAAATTCATCAGCCTGCACCTCTGGCCATGGAAATGTATCCTCTACGGTCAGGTTCAAGAACAAGCTGCACTTTATAACCTGCATCCTCTCTCCTCCTGCTGCTGCTGCTGCTGCTGCTTCTGCTGCTGCTGCTGCTGCACCCACTCAGAGGGAAACATGTTGACTGTTGTATAAGGCTTATGCTGCTTGGAAGAACACACAACATGGGCTGGATGACTAATATTTGTTTACCTCAGTTGCTTTGAGATTTTTTAGTTTTCTTCAAAGCCTCCAAGACATTATGCAACAACTGATGATGCACGGCATATCTATACAGTAAAGGTTAGATTCACTGGCAAGAAACCGGCTGAATATGCTGCAATAGTGTAGCGGCTGGTTTTATTTGTTTTGCTTGCCTGCTTTCCTTGTTCCTTCCAGGCTCAGAGATAATTTAGAAACATGTGTCCCTTGGGTCAGGTCAGCAGGTGTCTTTGTATTTCACTACTCTGCTTTTAGTCTGCAGGTTTCTTCTTCCAATACTTTTTGGTGTTAGGCTGTCCTTGCCACCATCCCTCTTAATAAAAACATCCTTCTCAAATGGCCAGCATAGCCATTACAATAAAAATTGGAATCTTTCCTAGAATGTATTGCGCATAATAAAATTTTTAATAACTTATGTTTTATGTGGATTTTCAAGTCAGACTAATCTCACTTTTTTGTACAAGGCCACATAAACTCCAGTGATAATACAGATATTTTCTGTATTATTTCATTTTGTAAAAGAGGATAAAATTGTTTCTGAACATAAAAATGGAAACAACATCTTGGCTTAAAGCTTGAAGTTGACATTTCCTGTGGCAGTTGCTGGCCGGCTTAAGCCTGAAAGGTGAAATTACTATAGACGTGCTATAAATTCCTATGAGGCCCTATAGATTACAAAAGGTCACACTGTGTATCTTTATAGAGAATGTTTTTCACCCTGTTTCTGTTAGGTCCAAAGCTATAAGTATTAACACCTTAAGCTGACCATCCCTTCACAAAATGCAGCTTTTGGGAAGACGCATGATCCTGATAAGGTTCTTTTTCAGGAAGTGGACCTATAAAAGGATACATGTCAGTATTGTCTTTGAAAAAAAGTATTTAATTTTCATGTGTAATAAGCAAGGGATAATCAGAAGATGATGAGTAGCAGCCAATAGACCTTCCCTGTTTGACTTAAATGTTCATTGTTCACCGGCGCGTTTAGCAACAAAATGTTTTGGCCTTTTTAAATGAACTAATTGTAAGCAGAATGTGCAAAATTTATGTAAAAATTACATCACTGGGTGACAGTGTTTGCCAAAAAATGTTAATGTAGTTACCTTGTAGTAAGAAACAAGAAGATGCAGAATTTACACTGAAATTTGGGGGGGGCGCAGTGGTTTGCACTGTTGCCTTCAGCAACAAGGTTCTAGGTTCAAATGTGGTGTCTGTATGTTATCCCACAGTCCACTGAAATGCTTCTGAACACCCCCGAGGAGGTTATGGTTTTGGTTCTATTTGTTTGTCTGATTGTTAATAGAGTTACTCAAAAAGTTACAGATGGATTGGTATGAAATTTTTACCATAAGTGGGGTTTGGACCAGCTAAGAAGTACTTAACTTTTGAAATGGCTCTAGATCTGGATTCAGGATTTTTGAGAGGGATTCTTCGACATTATGAGGTATGGCCGATTTATGGTACTGTGTTGGTCCTACAGAGACCGGCCATGGCTTCTCCCTCTAAACTGAGAGCCCCACTCTCACTGTTTTTCCTGCCCCAGTCTATTTTTCTGTCAATTATCAACCTACAAACAGTGTCATCTTTTTTCAGCCACGTGCTTTTTTTTTGTTTTGGAGGACTGCCTGTATTAGTTGCATTTCCCTCTGTGTTGGCTCTGCTTTGGCAAATACTGATGCAAATGGACACAAGCAAAGTACCATAACTCAATCATAAGGGCTGCTGAGCCTTGGTGAAGGTATGCATTTTTGGATTGCTCTTTATAGGTGATGATTCTAAATTGGCTATAGGCATGACTCTGAGAGTTTATGGTTCTTTGCCTCTTTCTGTTGGCTCTGTGATGGACTGATGACCTGTTCAGGTATACCCTGCCTAATACCTTATGGCAGCTGGAATCAGCTCCAGCCCTGTGAGCCTAGCAATGGGTTTTTGTTTCTGTGTTGAATGGATGCCATAGGTACATCACAACAGCAAACCCTTCTGAAACCCTATGCTGTGCACCATCCTAGGAATGTATCTACGTGTTGTGTTGACACAGCCGGAGGCACATGACAGGCATGCATAAATGCTGACAACGTCCTCAGTCACTTGCATTAGCTATGTCGTAGGGTCTGCAGATCTACAGCTGAATAAACAGTAAACATAAATGATTTCCAGATGGTCTGAAAATCCCCAGTTAACAGTTTGCTAGTTATCACATGGTAATCACAAACGGTTATTGCATTATTATTGTAAGTTGATGCCTGCTGAGCCTAAGCATCTGTTTTCTGTTTGTTTGTTTTTTAAACTTCCACCAAGGAGGTTATGTTTTCGGTATTTTCGTTTAAGTGAAATGACAGAAGAATTGTGAAACTGGCTTCATCCAATATTTAGTTTCAGAAAAGTATACAAATTAGTGTATGCTTACAGACCTATATATATACACATACACACACACACACACACACACACACACACACACACGCATGCATTTTCATGTTTAAACATAGATATTTTGTAAAACTTACAATAAAAAGGAACAGTATGTTACGTAAGCTTAATGGTGATATCTTGTATCACCATTTTTTTAATTCAATTCACCTGTACCGTCTCCCCTTATAGTATTATTTCTAGAGCCCTGCTGGATGCCAATAGTCTATACACATATATTTTTGATAAATGCAATACATTCTCATACAGGTGGTGGTACAAGCCCCTCCCTCAATAGGACATTTGTATCAAGAAGGGCATCCAGCATAAAATCTGTGGCAAATTACCTGTGCAGATTCATCCACTTTGATGTCCCTTTGGAGAAATATAGAGGAGCAGCCAGAGGTACTTTCTTTCAGTAAAATACTGGTATTGCTGCACGTATTGTTGCTAAAAGGTTCACTTGTTATTTCTTCTTCTTCTTTCGGCTGCTCCTGTTAGAGGTCACCACAGCAGATCATTTGCCTCCATCTCACACTATCCCCTGCATCCTCTTCTATCACACCAACCCTCCTCATGTTATACAGTGTCTTGAGAAAGTATCCATGCCCCTTGATCTTTTCCATATTCATGTTTTTTTAAAACAAAGTTTTTAAATAAAAATCTGAAAAGTGTGGTGGGCATATGTATTCAGCCCCCTTTACTCTGATACCCCTAAATATGATCCAGGGCATCCAGTTGCCTTCAGAAGTCACCTAATGAGTAAATATAGTCCACCTGTGTGTAATTTAATCTCAATATAAATACAGCTGTTCTGTGAAGGACTCAGGAGGTTTGTTGGAAAACATTAGTGAACAAACAGCATCATGGAGCCCAAAGAACACACAAGGCAGGTCAGGGATAAAGTTGTGGATAAGTTTAAAGCAGGGTTGGGTTATAAAAAAATATCCCATGCTTTGAACACCTCACAGAATGCTGGTCAATCCATCATCCAAAAAAGGAAAGAGTTTGGCACAACTGCAAACCTACCAAAAGATGTCCCTCCACCTAAGCTGACAAGCCAAGTAAGCAGAGCTTTAATCAGAGAAGTAGCCAAGAGGCCCATGGTAACTCTGTACTAGCTGCAGAGATCCACAGTTCAGGTGGGACAATGTGTCAACAGGACAACTGTCACTCGTGCACTCCACAAATCTGGCCTTTATGGAAGAGTGGTAAGAAGAAAGTCGTTGTTGAAAGAAAGCCATAAGAACCCATGTTGCCACAAGCCATGTGGGGGACACAGCAGACATGTGGAAGAAGGTGCTCTGGTCAGATGAGACCAAAATTTAACAACATTTAGGGGTGCTGAATACATATACTTGCCACAATTTTCAGATTTTTATTTATAAAAGGAAAATTGAAAATCATGAATCACTTTCCTTCCATTTCATAATAATGCACTACTTTGTTTTGGTCTGTCACATAAAATCCCAATAAAATACAGTTATGTTTGTGGTTGTAATGTGACAGAATGTGGAAAAGTTAGAGTATGAATACGTTTTGCAAGTCACTGTATAGTTTATGTAATTTCATCCAATCTCATTATGTATACTGAACCTTTGCTCCTCAGCCCAATAATTATTTGTTCTTTTTAAGAAGGGTAGTCTAAAATATGGATTTTGCAGGGGGGGGGTGTGATAAGCTCACACTTTCACAACTTCTTCCCTTCCAGTATACTTCCATCACTATCTAACTTGTTTTCTTTTCACATCTAACTTAACAGACCGACCCTCACAAAAACAGCATCTCAGCTGTAGTGTATTGCTGCTTTTCTTTGGTTTATGTCATAGTACCTGTAATCGAATATGTTCAATATTCATTGGACAAAACAGATAATTGGAATGACTTTATGGGTAACGTGATTATTTTCCAGTGGTCATTTCTTTGCCTGCATGTGAAGAACTTACCCCATACTTTATCCCCAGAAGTACTGGTTTATTCTTCGAGTGGGTGTTTCTTGTCTACAATATCAACTATCAAAAAAGGAAAAATAAAACTTACAGAAAACCCTTTATTTATTTAATTTTTTTTTCCTTTTTTATAAACTCAAAAGTTAATTTTTTTTTAAATAAATAGTTCTGAGTTTAACTAATTATTAAAGCAATCATTTGTTTGTTTAGACCCTGTTCTGTGTGAAGCTGTGTTGCAGTGTTTTGATGCACTACAGTATGTCATTGCTGTGCATTACTTGAGTTTAATGTGAAAGTTTAAAGTCAGTAATACTACACCTAAACCACAGCTGAATGGACATGTAAGCCTTTTGTGCCCTTCTCCACAAAGTCAAATTTTTTACCTTTCACATATGCAGCACTTTAACTCAAGACAGATGCACTCTCCTCTCCTTCTGACAGCACAAAATCAGCAGCGTGATGTTGGAGCCCAGTAAAAGGCTGCCTCCTGGTCATTGCCTCTTCACACTGACACACTCTGTCTGCTGTCTCTAAGAATGTGTCTGAGTATGTGGGCTGTGTTCGGCACTGCTGTGCGTTTGCAGTAGTCAGTTTATCTTTCCTCTCCTCCTGGCAGGCCAGTGATGTTTAAATGGCAGTGGTGTAGCTTTAGCACAGATCTACGCTGGCTAAAATACCATTTCTTTACTTTGATCACTTAATCTTGTAAGGTTAATTTTCTTTTATATTCCCCAAAATATTGACATTTTACTGTCTTTTTGCAAAGGTTTCTGTTGCTTATATTGACTTGTAGTTTGCTTTTTTGGCTGCAACCCAGTCTTGCATATTTTGGTAATTAAAAAAAAAAATTCTTTTAATGCACTTCACACCTGTATACCTCTTGAACAATTAAGTAGCTATCGATGTGCAGCTACTGCATAACTTAACTGCCAATAATACCTAAAGTTATGCTATCTTAATGACAAGGAGCCTGTTTGGAAAGTGAGCAACTGAGATTAATTTGTTATTTAAAGATGTCACATGTTGGCAAAGTTAGAATTGGGTTAGGGTAAGGGCTTGGTACTTGTGGTGTTTGTTAAACTTCAGGGTAACAGGCTTGGGAATAAACATCTTCACAAAGAGAGCCAAAAAAATATGCCTGTGTGTATTTGTGCTCCTCCCCTATACACACCTGGTAACAGATCTTTTAGCCAAAATGTAAGAAACACTCCCCCAAACAATGTCAAATTTTGCTCAGATCCCCAACAACACACCTGCCTAGTTTGAAATGGGATTGAACAATTTTGAGATGGGCAAAAATTAGAAAAAGTCATTTAAAGATTTTAGTAAGATTTTCCTCACTGAAAACAAAAATGCTTAACTAAAAAGCCTATATAGACACCAAGGAAAAGGTTAGAGCCTAAGTGCTGTTTGTACAACTTGGCAGATGTACAAAGTGCAAAGATTTAATACTGATGGTGTTTTACTTTTTTGTCTTGTTTTTCATTCCATCTTTTGGGCTTTTTTTTTAAAACTTTCTTATTTGGGCTACATGGGCAGCAATTTTTTTCACCAGTATTCATTTCTTGTCCTCTGTGATTAAATTTTAGGTAGAAAATTACACTCACTGGCCACTTTAATAGGTACACCTGTTTAACTGCTCAATAAAGCACATATTCATTCAGCCAGCTCTGTGGCAGCAACTAAATACATTTAGGCATGTAGGCATGGTCAAGATGACTTTGAAGTTAAAATTAGAGATCAAAATGAGGATGAAAGGTGATTTAAGTGACTTTGGTTGCTGGTGCCAGACCAGCGTTGTTATAGTTTTGTATTTTTTTTTGTATTCGGTTTAGTTTCAGTTAGTTGCCAGAGTGGGTTTGCTCGTTGTAATTTAGTTTTTATTGTTTAAGCAAATTGGACAAGAGAATATTGGAAAAATGTTGCTTGGTCTAGTATATAGTGTGTATTCCAATTTGAGAGCTAAACTGTAAATTCTACCTTTGAGGGGTATTAATGTAATTGTGTTAGTTTTAGTCTGTGGTGCTGCTGAACTGGACTTAATGTTATTCATTACAGTCTTCAAGTTTTTATGGTCTTTTCAAAAACTTTTTCCACTTTTATGGTAGGAAATGTTGGCTCGTGACACCTGTCCGGTTCAACCCAAATTCCCTTAATAACACAGTTTAATTTCACGCTGTGCCCTGCTATTTCTCATCATCATGGCCTGTTCTACTTTCATGCCATCCAATATCGGTTTAATCCTCCAAGTGTTGATATTTCTGTTCATCATTTCTCTGTCACTACAAATGATTGTGTGAAATTTTTATCTTGATAATGATTTTTCTAAAATATCAAATACAATCAAAAGACAATTTTTTGAAGACATTGAAATTTTCCAGACTGTGTAACCTTGTTTGACTCTGGGCCAGCCAGTGGTTTAGCAGCCTTGCACACTCTGATGTGGGCTTTTCATCTAATAGGCAACTGCACACGGCCTTTAGAGAACCATTCACATTAGGGTTGAAAGGAGCCTCCAGCAACAGCCCCACAGTCTGACTGGAATATCAATCCATCCTTTCCACCTTTGATTCAGCCCCCGCACCTAGACCTCCTTAGAGTAAAGAGGATGAGCAGACTGTAGGAAAATACAAAGGCTTCAAGAAAAGAGTGCATAATAACGGTCCAGCTGTGCTGAGGAAGAGATGGTGATATTGCACAACAAAATAATCCACTGTGTTACTTTGTTAATAAGAATATGCTGCATTATCCTGCATGTTTGCAGTCTGTATATATAAATGCACCATAAGGTGTAGAAATATTTAACATGCATTTAGCTGTATGTACGTGTTATAAAACATCTACATCTCCTCACTGCAGATATTCTTCATTACTTATACTTTATTATTCAGTACTTCCTACATACCAGTTTAGTTTTGAAAAATCTATCAGTCTGTTTATTAGCAGTCGGTGTACAGAAGCAGATTTCTTACTCTCAGTGTGATATTTTTCACATAGCTGTGTTTTGTCACTTGCACCCTTTGCGTTGGAGACATTCATTTGCTTGGTTTTGCTGAAAGGAAGACTATTGTTCAATACATCTATAATGCCTTCAGGTTTGATTTCACCTTGGTACACGGCACCTTTACCACAAATTAGAAACTTTTGTCCATTTAAGCTCAATTTGTGTTGCAGACGAGCATTTGTAGTCTAGCCCAGTACAATCCATTATTCTTAACCACACCAGGAAAGGGTCATTCAAAGTCAAGTTGTAGTTAAAAGCTATAATTTTGACTCAGTCTGGAAACAGAATTGCAGCAGAACAGCTGTAAACAGTGCACACTGGACAAGTCAGCTGGAATTACAAACAATAAAAAGCTCATTAACTTTTCCCCAGTTGTGATTAATAATGTCTCCCACAAAAACCCCTCAAAGAAAGGCTTCTAGACCTCTTGGTAAGGTTTTGTTTTCATTTGGTTTTTGAAGTTGAGTCTAACTTTACCTCAGGCACATGGATGAAATATTATAGCAACAAAAAATGTACAATCTAACATTAGCACAGACTTCAAATGTATTTGATACATTTCTTTGCTCGTTGTAGTTGACTGGTGGTATTTACACATTTGTTTCTCTGTCACTGTCATTTTTCTGCTCATGTATCAAGTCATCAGACCTGAGGGGTTATTACCTAGCTGGCTGTCACCAACTGCACTAGAGCTAAAATGATCAGTGGATCAGTAGATCGAAATAAAATCACTCTGCAAGACTTGCAATAAAATTTTCCAAATGGCTGATGTGTTCTGTCACCTCACATGTAAAGAATTGCTTTTATTTCTCTTGTTCTGTTAGAAACTGGGGCCTTTGTAGTGTTGGACCAAGAAAACAAGACATTTGAAGGTGATGACGTTTTCTTCTTGAAAATTGGCAAGATTGTTATTATTAGGGAACCTGCTGTCTTACACTGGGATGTTGCAGTGGATCCTTTGGAACCTGTGGTTTTCAGGTTGGGGCCTCTGTAGATCGGGCTTGTTCAGGCTTTGGGTTCCATATTGTGTTCCTCAAACTGTTCCTGAGCAGTTTTTAACTTATCCGGCTTGAGTGATGATAAGCTACTACTATAGTGAGAAGTCCATCTGTGCACAGTTCTCAAGAATCGCTTCTCCTTATACAGTGTTATTTAGAATTTAATCGAACTTGCACACAATGATAAGCTTATGGATTTTCACCTGAAATTATGCTCAAATTGTGCTATTTGTCACTCCTTCTAAAAGTGGTCTGGATTGTAGTGTTCCTAAAATGGGTGTTTGCATGTGCCCCTCTGCCATATTTAAATAAATGTTGTCATTAGGTTTATGTATGGCATAATAGTGTTTTAGGCTAGGCTAGGGCAGGTCAAGAACTTGGACCGTGGTATAGGCATAGCAGCGGGTCCTGGCAGGTGATAACAGCAGTAATTTGGTTCGCCAGCAGGATCAACATTAACTTCCCTTTTTTACAAGTGGAAAACTTAAAGGTCAGTTCACGATGTTCCACTGTCACTTTTCCTTCAGGTTCACACAATTTCTTTTATGCTGAAAGATTTCTAGTGGTCTTCTTTTAGTTGATAGACCTACTGCTAGTAGTACTGTTGGCTTAAAATGTTGCTGTGCCACACATTTTGTGCACTACTTGTTGGTGGTGATGATGGTCTGTCATATTATTAATTTACTCCCACATTAAGGCATGATTAGGACCTTCCTATCACCAATTTATTAACATGAGTAATATGATCAATGCTGTGGCATGCTGATGTGTTGACAGATTTTCTTGCTTTTTATGGCCATGGTTACTACTGACCATGTAGTTATAATACTTCAGAACTCAAACGTTCATGATGAAACACTTGATGGTGAAAATGATGAATTTGTCCTGGATATGACTATTTGTGAGCCTCCTTGACTTCTCAGTGGATTTTAATGCTTAGTAGTTTGTGCAATACAGCTATACAGTGTCAAGAAAAGGTATCACTTTTTCCCTGTACTTCACCCATTGCAGTAAATCTGTGAATTGTGATGGATCATGATTCGAATGAGCCTAATGTCCTGCTGTGGCAGGGTGCTGTCATCAGGAATTGTTATTGCTATGGGGTCTGTGGTTGGTCTGCAACAATGTGTATGTACAGTGGGTATGGAAAGTATTCAGACCCCTTTAAATTTTTCACTCTTTGTGTCATTGCAGCCATTTGCCAAAATCAAAAAAGTTTGTTTTATTTCTCATTAATGTACACTCATCACCCCATCTTGACAGAAAGAAACAGAAATGTAGAAATGTTTGCAAATTTATTAAAAAAGACAAACTGAAACATCACATGGTCATAAGTATTCAGACCCTGTGCTCAGTATTGAGTAGAAGCACCATTTTGAGCTAGTACAGCCATGAGTCTTCTTGGGAATGAACAGTACTTTCCGTACCCACTGTACATGTCAAAGTGTATAACAGATTAATGCTAGGACCCAGCAAAACATTACATTCTGTGCCAATGAGAAATGTAATTTATTTCACCTGCTAGTGATTTTAATTTTTTGGCTGGTCAGATTGTAGGTTTTATAAAACATATTTTATGACATTTTTCCTACAAGCCTTTTAAATTTTATTTAACTTGTGTATATATTTGGGTACGATTAACAGTACAACTTTTTAGCTAAAGGGCTTTTCTCCTGTTTGGCTAATGAATATATACCTTTGCTCTTTGCAAGACAACTAACTGTAAGAAGACCGAGAGAAAGTGAATGACATACTTCATGTCATTTAAGTCCTATCAGACTATTAGCTGGATATCATTCATCATTGTGTCTCTTTGTGAAATGAGCCCATGAAACACTGGAGAAGAACATGTTCCGACTTCCATCACTCTGATATTCACTCTCTCGAGGGGAGAGACACTGCTGTGTATGTTACTGGTTGATTTGTCTCCCCAAGTGGTTTCGTTGTCCCATATCTGCCCTGGAGTCAGCAATGAAAGCTTGATCTCTTAATGGGGCTTTGCTGTTTGCCTGCACCTACTGTACCAGGCTCAGCTTTGTGTTTCCTTCCTAAAGAGGTTTAACCATGAAAGCAGGGTCGCTGCCCCCTCCCTGCATTTTCGCTCCAAGGAACTTCCTTACTGTAGGAGTATGTGCGAGTAGAAGTCTTCTTTTCTGCTCATCACTCTATCCAGGGTTCACTGTGCTTGCCGAAGGTGGTGGGTGGGTGTGCTAAGATGGCAAGAGAACTGAAATGGAACTCCCAGATCTTACCGCCTACGTGCCGTTCCCTCATAAAGACACCATTTCTTTTTAGTCTGGCTATCTGCCTTCTCCATGTCAGCATGGTTGTCAAGCTTTGTGTGATCTGCTGTGACTCATTCATCATTCTGGAGAGCACTGATGTTGCTCTGCTTTCTTTGCAGATACAGCAGGGAGTGAACAGTTTGCTGTTGCTTTAGATAAATGCATTCCTCACTTCTCTAAGTGTTAATGACTTCACTTACTTTCCTGGAACGCTTTGCCTAAAAAATGGTTATGTTTAGCATTATTGTATTCTGTAGAAATGTGAACCTCTAGTGGTGTAGTAGGTATTTTAATATAAAGCTTGTGCTTTAAAGCTAGGAATTCATATTCCAAAAGAGGTTTTAAAGAATCCAAAATAGGCATATGCTATTTTCTACAATGTCAATTTTACATATGTAACTGTGCAAATTATCCAAGGAATACACAATTTCCATGGCATCCCTATTATTGACATCACCAAGCAAAGGTACTGAGTCTGAAGTGTGTATGAAATGAGTGGTATAAGAGAAGGGACTAATCACAGAAGAATAAATAACTTAAGAATGGAAAATGGGGTGATGTTATCTCATGGATATTTAGAGAAACCAAGTCTCAAGGACTTAAATTCAGCCCTGTCATCAGTGTTTCCTCTAAGCTGCGCACTTGCGCAATCACGCACTGCTCCGGCATCCTCCGCACACAGCAAATCTATGCAGCGCGCAGCTTAGAGGGACCATTGACTGTCATGCTCATAAAATTTCATAGAAACTGTCACAGTCTATGCAAGGGTACTGGAGAGCAGGATCTGCCCATAAATCTAACTTCTGATTCAGTAGGAATAGTGAGGTTTTCATCCTGCTTTTGGAACGCTGGACCTGCTCTTTGTCCTCTTGAGGACGTTCAAGGGTTTGTAGGAGTTTGCCCAACCACTCTACATGTGTTTTGTGGACTTAGAGAAGGGGGTTCTACTGGTAGGAGGCCCCAAGTGAGACCCAGCTTGAGAGCTAGAAATGTCTGCTTAGACTGCTCCCCCCACGACCTGGACCCAGATAAGAAACAGAAAATGGATAGATATCAAACTTTTTATTTGTACTAATGAATGA
>VUQH01017436.1:10122-29005 GCA_015106775.1 Etroplus canarensis | reverse complement strand
TGCAACCAAACTGGAAAGAAACAAGAATGAGACAGAAAAAAGGAAAACCAAACATCCTAGAATTAAAGAAAACCTAGTCCCACAATACCAAAAACCACAAACCATAACACACAGTCTCCAGACCTGAACCCTATTGAGCTGGTTTTGGATGAACTGGACAGAAGAGTGAAAGCAAAGCAACCTGCAAGTGCCACACATTTATGGAAACTTCTGCAACAGAGTTGGGAAGAACTTGCTGAAGAATATTTGATTTCTGTTGTAGAAAGAAATGCCATGAGTGTGTTCAGCTGTTACATCCAAAGGTGGCTACTTTGATGAGTCAACAGTTTAGAATACATTTTAGTTTATCCCATGATTTCTTTTTGAACTTCAATAACTTGCATGTTCTGTGCTTTCATTTCAGAGTACAATGAGGGATTGAACTGCTTGAATTTCAATAAAAAAACTGAAAAATTGGGGTGTTCTAAAACTTTTGACTGGTAGTGTATTTTCAGAATTTTATGGCCATGGTTACTATTGACCCTGTAGTCATAATACTCCTGAACTTCATTTGGTGATGAACCAGAATAATTTGTCCTGACTATGCCTGCTTGTGAGCCTCCTTGACTTCTCAAAAGACTTTAATTCTTAGTTTTGTCAGGGTTTGAGAGTTTGGCGGAGAATGGAGAGGACTGCAGATCAGGGAAACAGGTGCGCAGCCACATCCCCACCCCAGTCACACCTACACCTGAAGACTGAAGCACAAGGTTAATTATCCCAACCTACACCTAATGGAGAGACAGAGTCATGAGGGAGAGAAAGAGAGAGAAAAAGGCAGGTTTGAACCTGGATGTCAGGGAACCATGGAAAGTTTGTGCCATTGTCAAGAAAACTTGCAATCTTCTTTCTGTACTTCACACATTACAACTAGCTCCCCGCTGTTGCCATGCAACCACTATGCAACTAGTATATCCCTGAAAATTTCTTCATGAATGCTGATCTGACCCCTCTTGATGTGATGCGAGGCGAGATGCCTTGATCTATTTGTTTTTTTTATTATTTTTTTTAATGCAAATTGGATGAGTAAGAACTGACGTATGCAACAGCGAAGTTGATTCCATAATATGCTTAAATTTTTTTTACAGATTTCAGCTATGGGAACAGCAGACGGCAATGGTGGCACAATATGGTGTCATCATGAATGTGTGTGATCTCACAATCAGTTTGGTTTTCGTTTCATGTAGCTCGGATAAATGGTTACAGAGATATGGCGAAAGAATTTGATTTATTTTTTTTTTACAGAAAATGCCCCATGGTGGCCAGTGTGTATTTTGAAAACGGTTGAAAATCTGATCAGTTCCAGATCTCATTGAGGTCTATCACTGTGCCAAAATTCAAAATCCTGTGTCTCATCATAGCCCCATTTTTTTGGGGTATACCAGCCTGTGAACTGTGATGGATCTTGGGCCAGATGATATGCTACATTACTGACATTCTTGCATACCTACCGAGTATAAAATTCCAAATTCCCTGAGATTTCATGTTCTTCTTCCTAGCGGCACCAATAGTTATATACAGTAATCATGAGGGAAAGTCATACCTCTTTGGCAAATCAGCTTGTTTCTCGAGTTCACTAGAGTTGATCCAGGTTATCCCACAAAGGTGTTTACCCTGATTTAGGAGATATATAAAAGCATTCAGAAGATTTTTATAAAATGTTTTACAATTATCTTTGACTGTACAGTTCTGATTTTCAGCTACACAACATTTAGGATGGTGCATCTAATAACTTTACAAATATAACATTTTAAAGTATAATTCTTAAAGTGAGGAGCATACTGGAGGACTTACTCTAAGTAAACTGATGGCTGAGGGTTGCTGAAGGAAACTACTCTAAAAATAAAAAACTTCAGAGGTGCAGCTCTTGTTTTTTACCCACTCTCTGGGTGATTAAGGGGGTAGAAACAACACTCTAATTACAGCTACATCTCCAGTGAGACTGACGTTTATTTGAGCAGAAGACTCTTAAATATTTTGCACAATACTTGTCAAAATTAGCAGTTAGAAAGCATCAGTAGGTAGGCATTGCAGCAGAATCTGCCTGTAGATGCTGCAGCTCTTCATCCAGCCAGTCACTCAGAATGGTGTCATGTGTATCTAATTACCTGCAGTCTTTAATCACTGACACTGCTGCTAACAAGCCCCAGAGTGCTGCACACCGAGGGAGACAGACGGGATGAGAGAAAAGAGAGGAAGTTCTGTCAGAGCAGGGAAAAAAAAAAAAAGGAAGGGCATGAATTGATTCTTGCTACAAAAAATGCACTTGCTCTCACCATTCTCTTTGGAAAAGTGAACGCTTGGTTTAAATTAACCTTTTGTTATGTAATGGTTTAAATTTGTAAACACCAAATATGTTGTTGTTGTTTCATCAGCTGCAAAAGCAAAATTCTTCCTTGTTGTTGGACAATTAAACATTTACCTAATGAACCAACAAATTTGAGCTGAATTCCTTCATTGCTGCTCTGAAACATGATCTCAGCATTATTTTGTCTAATAAAACCAAGCAAAGCAAAATGCTTAATGACAACTCAGTGTTGTGACTGGCTGTACAGGCATTCAGAGTGAACGACCGCCGTAGCAGTTTTCTTCTGCCACACTCTCCTCAGTATTCTGGTGTGTGTGCTGGCTGCAGGGTTATGGATGGGTGGCTGGCTCTTCAAAAGTTACTTAATTAAAAGTCTGGATATGAGTTCAGTGTTTGAGCACCATACAGTCTGCTGCCTGCAGCCTTGCACTCCAACAGAGTCATACTTTTGTCTTCCATTTGTGAATACACTAAGACGGTGTTTGATTAGTATGAAGCCTGTAAAATGCCTCGTGCAATTACAATAAAACAAGCGTGTGGGCCTTGCTCGCTCCATTTGATGCAAATCAATGCTGGACCGGTAACCTAATACAACATGCGCTCTTTAAATACAACATTTTTAATTGAGGCCTATCACCTTTAGGCAGGGCCAAAGCCCAATACTTCACCATGCTAAAATGATGAATGAAATGTTTATAGAGAATGGTCTGAAAAATTAATCCAGTGAGCAGCAGTTCTCTGTCAGAGGAGAATAACCAGAGCATTTTGAGCTGATAAGAAGTCAACAGTACTAGTACTAGCAAAGTGTCACTAATAAAATGGCCAGAGAGTGGAGGTCAAAGCAGCAGTCACTATATGTGAAAAGTGGCAGTGTCCCAAGTCTGTGTCTGAGGCTATCTTTGATCACAAGCCTGTTACCAGAACCAGCTTTGGACCTCTCTCATAATGCGACATAGGACCATAACCAAAGAAATACCTACAATTCTTCTACATTGGTTGTCCCTTATCTAGAACAGCCCAAAATACCATTTATGCAATGCTAAGCTGAGTCTAGGAAGAGAGTAGGATTTATCATCTTATATTTGTTTCATCAAGAAACTAAACAAGCATAATTGTCAAGTTATTCTTTCTCTGAATCTGAAGGGATCCAAGGAAAATGAGTACAACTAAATTCTATATATGTAACTGATGCACAGTTAATGAGACTGTGAATGGCCATGGCAGATTGATTACCACACCACAACACAGCATCAAACGGTTACTACAGTTCCCACAGCATTAGGTCTGACTTTGTTAATGTGTGGATGCAGGGGTGAGATGATGCGAAGGAAACACTGGAGTTAAAAGTAAAAGGGATTCCGTACAGGGCTTTTTGGTAGCCAACAGAAGAAGCAGCGAAGGAGGGAGGAGACCCGAGGGGGGATCTGAGTCTCTTTTATTTGCCTTCTTGGTCGCCGGGATTTGGATCAAAGGCTGCGAGTTAAGACGCCCTTTGAAGACGTTTTCCTCACCTGATGCTTTCTGCCCTCTGCTGGGTAGGGATCCCCCCCCCCCCAATTTTGCCTCATTCACCTGGAATATTTGTACGGTACCGTAACTGTAAAGCTGATATGGAAACCTTTTAGATACAGAAATATAATTTTATGAAGGTGTCTTCTTTCTTTTTACTGTTGAAGTTGTAATGTTGAAGGTGAAGGCTATAAAACTATCTTCAGGCAGCTTGATGTTCCTGTGACTACAATTGCACAAATTCAGAAGTTTAAAGTCCACGGGACTGTAGCCAACCTTCCTGGACGTGGGCGTAAGAGGAAAACTGATGACAATTAAAGAGAGTGAAAATATGAATGATAACCAAAGAGCCCAGAACAAATTCCAAAGAGACTAAAGGTGAACTCCAGGATCAAGGTACATCATCAGTGTCAGTCGCTGTTTGAGCCAAAGGGAACTTAATGGAAGACGACCAAGGAGGACGCCACTGTTGAAAGCAAATCATATAAAAAGTGAGACGAATTTGCCAAAATGCATATTGACAAGCTGCAACACTTCTGGGAGAATGTCCTTTGGACAGATAAGCCCGAACTGTAGCTTTTTGGCCAATCACTTCAGCTCTGTGTTCACAGATGCAAAATTAAAGCATACAAAGAAAAGAACACTGCATCTACAGTACTGTGAAACATGGAGGCTCGGTTATGTTCTAGGGCTACTTTGCTGCTTCGAGCACATGGTGTCTTCAATATGTGCAGGGTACAATGAAACCTCAAGACTATCAAGGCGTTCTGGAGCAAAATGTGCTGCCCATTGTCAGAAAGCTTGGTATAAATCGCAGGTCATGAATCCTCCAACAGGACAATAACCCAAAACACATGGCTGAAACCACTCAAAAATGGCTAAGAACAAAACACTGGACTATTCTGAAGTGGCTTTCTATGAGCCCTGATCCAAATCCTATTGAACGTCTGTGGAAGAAGCTGAAACATGAAGTCTGTGGAAGGCACCCTTCAAACCTGAGACAACTGAGCAGTTTGCTCACAAGGAGCGAGCCACAATACCTGTCAACAGGTGCAGAAGTCTCACTGAGAGTGGCAAAAACTGTTTGATTGCAGTGATTGCCTTAAAACGTTGTGCAACAAAATATTAAGTTAAGGGTACCATCATTTTTGTGCAGGCCCGTTTCATACGTTGGCTTTTTAAAAGAATTCTGCTGAACCACAATTCCAAAGCAATGCATAATTTTCATCAGTTCATTTTTATTGGTTAATTTGCATGACATTTTTATTTATTATTTTTGTCAGTTTCAAGTTATTTCAGAGACCTATATGGGTTTTTCTGTGTTTAACAGAAAGGTACCAACAATTTCAACAATGTCCACTAGTGTACTGTATGTGGACTCATCGAAGTTGTGAAAAATAAGCCTGGTCAGTTGCAATATTACCCATTATTATGGGCTCAAACTCTGTTTTCGTGAGCTCTGGTACTATGAGCAGAGGGATTCTAGTAGAATAGAACAGGATGCCTTTATTGTCATTGAAGCAGAGCTTACAACAGAATTATTAGTAGAGGTTGTTTGAGCCATTGTTCAAGCATGTATTATACCTCTTTCCAAAAAGGCAATGCAGTCCCACAAAACGTGCAGAAAAATTTCCTGCTTCCTTATCAACATTGGTTGTCTTGGGTTGAATTTTGATTTGAACCATTTTCATGTACAGTTTTCTCAAAGCTGACCTTACCTTCCATATGCTTTGTAGTTCAACCAACACATGAGATTACACCCTGCCGTAACATTTTAAGGAACTATTTTAATATTAGTTTCAGGCGTTCACTTAATCTACTTTGAGTATTTTACATTTTTAATAAGAGCAAGAGGATAATCTATTAGAAGAACATAAAAAAAAAATTCTCTCTTTAGCCCATAGTCAGATCCCAAACTGCTCCTCAGCTACCAATACTAGCAGAAAGTAAAACTCCAGTAAAGATTTCATTTTGGCCACCATTTGTCCCCCAGAAAAAGTTGTTTTTCCGATACAGATTTATGGGTTATTCTTCCCTGCTTCTGTATTTTCCTATCCAACTTTCAGGTGACTTCTTCCTTTCTTTCTTTTCTATTCCATCCACCTTTTCTTTTCCTGCCTCCCCATCTCCACACTGAAATGCACTGATGCTTTTCAAACTGGGCCTCTGTGTTCTTGTGGCAGGACTCCCTGGCCGAGCTGCATTTGGCAGCGTCACTAGAACAAAGCTGAGCTGCCTGTAGGATAAGTGGGGAATTTAACATTTCAGTCTCTCCCCCTTCCTTTTCAGTCTCTTGGCTGTCTGAACTTGTCTCTCGCTCTCCCTCCTTCTACTTTTCTTTCAGGTAACATATCCTCCAGTCCTCACCATGGCTGTGTAATCAGGTCTGTTCTACCTCTGGTTTTCTCTCTCCATCCTTCTCTCATCGCCTGATCTCCCCTCTAAAGCGGATTAAGCTCACAGTGTGTGACAGAGAGCCAACACACAAAAGGCAACAGACAACAACTGAACCAAGTTCTACAGTACTAGAGTAGCTATGCATGATTCACAGTTCAAAATAATCTTCATTTATCTTGCACTGCCTCTTGATGCAAAAGATGAAGCTGAAACAAGTCATTTTATCTCCCTTTCTTCATATTGGCTACCCCTTGCAAACAGAAGGTTTGAACAGCAGGAGGGTAGGGCTTCTGTGGCTCAGCCAGAGCCATGTGCCTGAGATAACCATACTGGAGATATCTGTTCACACTAACACCATACAGAGTTGAAAAAAACTCTCTGAAACTCAGTCACTCTGCGCTCGGAAGCCTGAGCTTTTGGCTCAGAGAGATTATTTATATGCTGACCTCATTATTTGAAACTTTGGACTTGTTCAATATGAGCATCCAGCATTGTAATAGTATAAATATGACAAAATAAGAAAATACACAAAAGGTGCCTCTCAAACCAGTTCAAAACACAGACTGGAAGTAATTTCCCCCTGGAGATTGATAAAGTATTCTGATTCTGATTCTGATTTTGGCATTGTGTCAGTATGTTTAGATAATTTTCAGATCATTACAGTTTAAGTAATCTGTCATTTCCTACTCAAAATAAAGCTCTGGCTTTTTCTGTCTTTTTTCCTCAACCTTAACCATCACCTCTACTGAACATGCACACAGGTCTTGTGAATGCCTCAGACTATTGATTGATGTTACAAGAAGGGGGAAGAAAAGAAAACCAAAGGCCATCGAAATTATGAGTCTAAACAAGTAATCAGGAACAAAGCAAAGCCTTTAATCAGTCCAGCTAGATTTTCTACTTAGGTGCTGCAGGTATGAGGGGCAGTCACTGATTTACTGATGTGACCTTTTCAGCCACTCTCTCCCTCCAACATGCGCGTGTTAACAAAACTCCTCCTGAGAATCTAAACAAACAGTGATGAGATCAGGGCCATATTATCTCCTGAACAGATTCGACCTGATGATTTTGTGTGTGTGTGTGTGTGTGTGTGTGTGTGTGTGTGTGTGTGTTAATATATGAAATGGAAAATTTGGAATGAAAAGGATGGAGAAAAGAGCATTAGCTGGCAGCCTGGGCAGACTCTCAGTCTGAAACATCTTAAAGTGTCATAGCAAAATAAAACACAGGCACAATTAATATTAAAATGTTGAGCAAGCTGTCATCAGAGGATTAGTTTGGAATTTTTTTCAAAGAGTAGGTGGTAAACCAGCCACTACTGTGTGTGTGTGTGTGTGTCAGGTAAATATTAAATTAAATTATTTATTTAAATGATAGCAGTTTTTTATGTTTTTATGTTTTACTAACGTTGAAAACATCATCTGCTCATAGAAAATGCTACAGGAGTGGAACATGAACGTCTCCTTCTACTGACAGGTTTGAGTAAACTAACAACCCCTTCTCAGGACAAACCCACAAACAAACTCATTTTTTGGCAAGAGTGTGTGGCGAGAAGAGCTGGTCATTGCTAGCGTGCCCTTCTTTGGCGTTTTGGTGATGTTAGGCTGGGTGACACATCTTTAGAGACCCCTCAGTCCCTCAGGGGTCTATTCTTGCCTCATTGCTTGTTTCATTTTATATGATTCAACTGGGTTCAGTTTTTTTTTTTTTAAAAAACATGGTATCACCTTTCACTGTTATGCAGATGATTCTCATATTCATCTGCTGCTAAACAAAACTCCTGCAAAGGCCTTACTGAACAGCCTGGAAGATGTCAGAACATGGATGGCTTTAAATGTTCTTAATTTTAATGAACAGAATACAGAAGTCATCCTGTTTGGAACCCCTGACCTCCATGACCTTGGCTCTTTAACAAGTCATATTTTTGCAAGGAACCTGGGAGTGGTTTATGACAGCACCTTAAAGGAGTGGTGTATAATAGGTAATCTGATTATCAGAAATGGCATCTAACATACAGATTTATGCTTTTATAGTGTAAAATCACTCAAGTGTCCCCATAGTGTAGTGGTTTACACATTGGCCAGATGTTGGTTTAAAATGTACTCATAAATAAACTTGATTTAAGCATCCCAAAGCTGGTGGTTAGCTGCAGAGGAGTGTGCGGGAGTGATCTGCTAACAAGGTGACAGTGACAATGTCCTATGTAATCTGTAATCTGGGAAAAATGTGACTACTGTGTACTTTAACACTTTAATGACTTTATAGTTTAGGCACCCTTCAGACCTTTAAAATTAAACATTTTATTCTGATTATGGTAGGTGTCCTCCATAGTGTAGTGGTTAATGCATTCATCACACGCAAAATGGAGATACAAGCCCCACCTTGGGGTTCACAAGCCCAGATAAATGGCAGGATTATGTCAGGAAGGGCATCCAGTGTAAAATATGTGCCATATCACATGTGTGGAAAGAAGAAGAGAGAAGAAAGAGAGAAGCCCAAAGTACTGATCTGAGCCAAACATCTGATCATGTCAGAGTAGATTTCCATTTTGATTTACTAGAATGAAAGCAAAGCATCTGAAGTTTGATTATTTAGTCAACCTTGCCTGGCAAATACAGCTCCGTGACCAGCCAAAAATAATAGAGAATAAAAATTTGCAACATGTTTTTCTTTTCATCACAAGTTGCAGTCCAGGCCTCAGCTACATGGCATTGATTTTTGGTAGGAAAAGTAATCTAAAATCTGACAATGCAGGCTTCTGAAGTAGCATCCATTATCTCACTATGAAATGCCCTTGTTGCTGGATGACACCATTAGAAGCAGAGGAAGTACCTGCCACAGCACTTGAAAAGTGAGGCACCTTATCATCAAAAAGCAATCAGGTTACCATGGTGAGCACGGCTACGGTGGATGATTGGCAGTGCTGATGATCAAAAGATGAGCTGCGCAGTGTTTGTTCCTCCATGAGCTTCACTTCATATTGGGAGAGAATCTCTCAGCAGCTGCTAATTTGTGACTTTTGCTCTCTTAATGAGCAACAGTTGGGAGCTGCCACTGAGGAGAGGATGTGTGTGTGTGTGTGTGTGTGTGTGTGTGTGTGGCTAGAAGAGTGGGGGTCTTCCGTTATGTGCCTTAAAGCACCAGGAGCACTAAAGGCATGACATTTACATGCCACTTAATTAACACTGTGACCTTGCCGGGTGTGTCTGAATGTGTGTTTGTGTTAATATAATAGCTGTCCCTAAAGTTTTCTTGCAGGATTTATTTGGGGTCACCAAACTTTGTTTTATGTTCTAGTCATATTGTAATACATTAGGTTCATAATAGCTCGTTTTTTGTATGGCCTTTGTGCACAACATTTTAAATCAGTCAAGAAAGTGTTTGGAGTGCTGACTTTCAGCTTTATTTCAAGGGGTTTAACAAAAGAATTGCATTAACTGTTTGGGAAATGCAGTCATTTTTATACATAGTCCAACATTTCCAGAAACTCCAAAGTAATGGGACAGAGTAACATAATTTTAAATATAAGGATTGTTTCTAATACTTTTTTGATACTTTAGTATACATTCCAAAGTATAGATGTCACACATATGACCAGTTGTTGTTTCCTCCCTTGTGAATCTCTGTCAGGCTTTTCCTGCAGCTGCCTTCAGTTTTGTATTCAATAACTGAAAACCTGCTCTTATTGAGCTGAGATCAGGGGACTGACTTGGCCATTTAAGAATATCTCTTTTTGTTTTGTCTTGAGTTGCTCTTGAGTTGCTTTTGCCATTTGCTGTTAGTCATTATCCATTTGCACCGTGACGTGCCTTTCAATCGGCTGTGCAGCCTTTGGCGGAATCTGAGCAGTGAGTATAGTCCTGTTACTTCTATAAGCAGTCACATCATCATGAACACAGGTCATGCGGTTCCATTATCAGTTGTGATGGGCTTTTCTTGACCAAGTAAAGAATTCTTCACTACAACAGTTCAGTTGTCTTCTGTAGTCTTCCAGTGTTGCTGAGCTGGACAGTGTGTTCCTTCTTTTTAAAAAATGTTCCAAATCAGTGTTTTGGCCACTCCTAAAGTTTTTGCTGTCTCTCTGAGAGGTTGGTTTTTCAGCCTAAAAATGATGTCAACATCTCTTTAGACCTCATACTGAGAGTTTCATTGAACAGCTACCAAATGCAGGTTCAAAGCTTCAAATCAACTCCAGATCTTTTATCTTCTTAGTTTTTTGTGAACTAGTGAGGGAACAGCCCTCATCTGGACACAAAACTGCTTGTCAGTCAATTGTCCCATTTCTTTCAAGCCTCTTGATTGCTTGATTTAAAGTCCACTTTGGGGTTGTACAGAGAGAGAGTCACAGAAAAAGTGTCATTGTCTCAAAACTTATGAACCCAAGTGTATTTGCAATGGGGAAATCTCCACAGCTGTTGTGAACTAAACTTAAAGCTCTTTTTGTATATTCATGACAAGTGAAAAAGCAAGTAGTACACATGCATTTACTCTCAAACCTACCAGCTAACTAATGAGAGCCTTGTGACAGGTTGCCTGCCCTCCCTTAGCATTCTGTAATAAAGCACCCAGCAAGTGGTCTACCTCTGCTTACATCGAGGATACAGCAACCTTAGTTACCACTCAGTTGCCCCTGGTTACAGTATCTCTCTATTCTCCTCCCATGAGGCTTTATGGCCTGCTGTTGCTATGACACCAAATTTAACACCCCTCTCTCCCCCACTTCCCCCTGAAGACATACCTCCACAGCTGCTGTCCTCCAGTTCCTAATTTTCACTCAGGTGTCGCCCACCACCTGAGGACACACTGAGCAGACTGAAGAAATGTTCCTTTTTCAGAGCTGTTAGTCAGTTCATCACTTTGGTCCAAACTAAAATATTTCAGTCTGGGTTGTTGAGGCCTCCTGCCATTGGTAATTCCCTGATGCTTCCTCTATTGTCCCCATGAAGCTGACAATGATCTCAGTATGAATTACTGTAATCTAACAACACCTTTAGGTCCAGCAGTTCAGTTTGTCCAGTATTTGGTTTTTGAGAAGTCCTGCAAAACAACAAGCTTGAATTTCTTCACACTAATTACCTACACCTAGTAGATTGGGTTTTTTTGCCTAATTTATGCCTGGTTACTACAGGAAGACAAGGGGTTTGCTGCCAATTAAATATCAGGAGGGGTGGTGCTACCCCAGGTGGCCTATGCATGTCAAAACTATCAGGCTGACTTTTGGAGCACAGGCAAAGGAAGGCCTCATTAAGTTTTGGTATCTGCACCTCGAGCACGGCACTGCCACTGAGAGATAGAATATTATGCACGTGACTTTAAAGCCACATGCTAGGTTTTACTAATGATATCCAGTTTGATTACTTGGATCAAGCAGGGTGGGGAATTACTTTGTGTATGAGAGCATGGCAGCCTTCATGACAAAATTACCATACATTTTCTGGCTTAACTTTCACAAATGTTGTTATATACAATATGCTACTAAACCAAGTCTCTTTTAAAGCTTAGTCAGTCATAAATATACAGTTTTTACACAGCTGATTAGAAAAAACTGTTACTTTATCAAAGCATCAAAGTAGCCTTGACTTTTGCATAGACAGTGGTCTTAGGGCCGTACTGCAGCTTGGACAGAAAAAAACCCTTTTTCAGTTCTGCATGCAATACATGGTACCATTTGTCTTAGATCTACAAAATCAGGGTAAAATAGTCAGTAAAATCATTTGCCAAATACTTACCATACTTAACAACATTGTTACATTATATGGACAGAGGTATTGGACCACCCATTCATTACACCTACAGCCACTTTTATGGCTTCACATTCTAACTACATAGGTGTTAATATGGAGTTGGGTCTTCTAGGAAGGCTTTCTGCAAGATTTTGGAGTGTGTCTGTGGGAATTTTTTCACATTCACCCAGAAGAGCATTTGTGAGGTCAGACACTGATGTTGGAAGAGAGCGTCTGGCTCGCAATCTCCATTTTAGTTCAGTGGGATTGAGGTCAGGGCTCTGTGTGGGCCGGTCAAGTTCTTCTACACCAAACTCATCCAATCATGCCTTTATGGACCTTGCTTTCTGCACTCAGGCACAGTCATGTTTGAACAGAAAAGTGCCTTTCCCATACTGTTTCCACAAAGTTGGAAGGATAGAATAGTTCAAATTATCTTGGTAACCTGAGGAATTAAAATTTCTCTTCTGTTGATTTAAGGGGCCCAGGCCAACCCCAGAAAAACAACCCCATAACATTAGCCTTTCTCCATCAAACTTTAGAGTTGGCACAATGTTGTCAGGTAGGTGATGTTCTCCCAATATTCAGCAAACCCAGACTCATCCATCAGACTGCCAGCTAAAGAACCAGGATTTGTTAATCCACAGAATACATTCGACTCCAGAGTCCAGTGGTGGCATGTTTTCCACAACCCCATCCAGCGCTTGGTATGGCGCTTGGTGATGTAATGCTTGCTTGTAGCTTCTCAGCCATGGAAACTCATGCCATGAAGCTTCTGTGGGTTATAAACACTTCAACTTTGCAATAGCATCACTTACAGTAGATAGTGGAATTTCTATGATGAAAGAAATGTTACCAGCTGACTTGTTGCAGTCCTGACATCCTATTACAGTACCACGCTGGAATTTAGTGAGCTTTATAGAAGGACCCAATGTTTGTAAAGGTAAATTATACAGCAAAGGGAATGATTGTTTTTCATATTTTCATATACCTTTGGCAGTGTGACTGAATGAAACACCGGAATTCAATTATTAAAAGGTGGCCCAGTATTTTTGTCCATGTGGAGTACTTCTGATCATAGATCATAGAATTATTATTTTCCTATTTACCAATTTTCGCACCTGCAATGAAACATCTGCCCTCACATCACAGCTGCTCCCATATTACCAACACTGATTTACTGTCGAGTTACATTTAATATTCACCTCGCAGCTGGCATCTACTACAGCATCTGTTACCTACCAATGTACACCCACATCGTATCACATCAGAGAACTGCTCTGCAGCTCGTGCTGTCATTAAGCCTGAAAGGAATTGCCTCCTAGATTCTGTTGCACTGTTGCATAGCTTAGTGATTTGCAGCATCACCTCACATCAGGAGTTTGAGTCTGAATAAGGGTTTCTTCCTTTCTGTTTGTCAGCAGACCGGCTTATTATGATTTTTACCGTCATGAATATTGCAGTCTGGGATAGCCTCCAATGACGCTGCATGTACATACATTAACAGAACCCTCCCTGTGTATCTTTGAGAGAAGTAGGCAAAAAGAGTAAGGTTAATGGCTATAAATTAAAATTTTAGCTGACAGAACATATATGCAACCACCATATCACAATACATGCACTTCATCCTCTGCTGTTCACCTAAAGCTGACCCTGTGTGTAATACTGATGGTTGGAAGGGTGGCAGTTTATCAAAGGACTGACTGGCAGCAGAGGTAATTAGATATACTTTTATACTAATGAAGACAGTACTGTTTAGAACTTTTGAAGATGTCAGGTGGATAAGCTAAAGAGTTTCTGTTATGTGGTATGATTTAAATATGTTCCATTGTTAAATCCTGCAATTCGTTGTGGGGCCCCAGTGTCCAGTATAAACGTAGCTGCAAGTGTAAAATCCCGTTAGTCTTTTAATTTAATAGTCTGTGTCTCTATAGCTGTTTGGTAGACTTCAGGAAATCTCACAGAGTAGCTTTAGTGTCATGCTCACTATTGAGAGAACACAATGTGTGTACATGCCTTGTTAGCTGTCTCCCTGGAAGCCTCTCATCCTCCTTCAGCCCATCTGAAATGCTCGCTGACTGAAAATGATTTGAAACCAACTTTTTCCCTTCTTTTCCACTCTTTTATTTCTTTTCTTATGAGGATGCCGCCTTCTGTGGCCGAGACAAAGTGTGGTTTTGGGGGTTAGGGCGTGGTTGAATAATAATTGAAACGTTCTAGTCCCCTGTAGAATTAAAAGTTTTTCATTTGTACTACTCTGAGAGAGGAGAGTGTTGGGAAGTTGGTGGCAGGAAAAAGAAAAGATGAATGAGGATGAAAAGAACAGATGGTGGAGCAAGCCTATACTGTAGGAGGCAAATGATTAAAAAATGTTTTCTGATCACACCCACTCTCAAACTCCATCCATCCATTTCCTCCGGCTTATCCAATTCAGGGTCGCAGGGGGGGCTGGAGCCTATGCCAGCTGTCATGGGGGAAGAGGCAGGGAACACCCTGAACAGGCTGCCAATCTAAAGTAACAAACATTCAATTTAAAATCGCCAGGTGGCAACTCAAGCCCCCATCACCATGGAGGGTTGAGTCAGGAAGGGCGTCTGGCAAAACTTCCGATAATTACTGATGCAGATTAATCCACAGTTTTTGCCCCTTGGTGAAAATACAAGGGAGGAACCGAAGGTGCATTTAACCTAACATACATGTCTTTGGATAGTGGGAGGGAGCAGGGGGACCCAAGCAGGCACCATGTAGAGGACCTCAGCCTGCCAGTGGATTTGAGCCCAGGGACCTCTTGCTGTGAAGAGACCATTCTGTCCACCATGCCGCCCACCTTCCAACTCATTCTGTCCAACTCCTCTCCATTTTTTTTTTCTTTTTTTTCCATTTTTTCTTTGCATTTGCCCTTACTCGTCAGTCTTCGCTCTCTGTTCTCTGCCTTTCAGACAACCAGCTCTATTAATTATTACTCAGTGAAGATCATGATGACAGGTTGTGGCCACTTGAGTATATAGTGGCAGCTAGAACAGTTTGAGTCCAATGGAAAAAAAAATAAAAAAATAAAAACAGCAGTCGAGAGGCACACGGGGAAAGTTCTGATAAAGGTGAGGTTACTGGCAAGACGAGAGAACTCTACAGCTCGAGGAGCCTTACCTTACCACTATGTGGAGCTACAATGATCTGGCGAAGATGGAGTGGAAGACCGTTACTTAAATACTGCCAAAGGTGACTGGTGACAGTTGTGCACAAACCATTATGGTAGCTGGGAGGGCACACCCCCAGGAGCTTAAGTTCCCTGAGGAACCCACACACAGCTCAAGTATAGCAAATACTGAACTGAGATTCATCAGCTATGTAGAAACCCAGCTCCAAATGTGTGGATAATGTTGTTCCATAACTCCTGAGTGTGTCAACTTTGCTGACAAGTCTATTAAGTCAACTTAGAGGGTTGAAACTCAAGCAGCAACCTCCAGGGCTGAAAATCAAGCCAGCAAGAAAGTGCCAACTGATTTATTTTATTATTCATTTATTTTTGACAGTTCACCACTGACAGAAGTCTATGTAGGCCTGTGGAAAAACTAAGTGCACCCTTAACGCTTCCATAGGAATTAATAGGGTAAATAGCAGACAGGTGCTGCTATCAAATGCACTTTATTAACTGATTGTTTGCAAGTGTGGCCACCTCTATAAAAGCAGAGATTTTGGCAGTTTGCTGGTCTGGAGCATTCAGATATGTGTTAACACATTGCCACAGACTTCTCATCTCAATTTTGTTACTTCTTGACCTGGGTGGCAATGTCCATAAAGCTGTGCAAGTCCTCAAACCAATTCTTGCTTCCATAGTGTAGCCTTCTTCAATCTGAGGTTGGAGCAGTAGTCCCAACTGCAACCTGATGGCCAAATCCCAGAGCAGAGAAAGCCTGCAAAGAAAAAACTGACTATAACTAAAAGGCATCAATATTTTTTATCAGCTTCTCTCTTGCTTCTACCAAGTCGTGGCAGCTGAAAGGTTTTAGCAATAAATTGAAAGTGAAAGAGTAAAACTAGAGAGACATGATTCCGAAAAGTCTAAGGAAAACAAATCCGTTGTGGTCGGTGACAATAAATTGCAGCATATTTTTGCTTATATTTAAAGCACCCATTTTGAATAAAAGACAAAGCTTTGATCCTTGTAATGAGAACAAATCGGTCTATACATTAACATAAATAGCTTTCTTGGTAAGCTTGTTAATCTGCTAAAGCACCAGGGCGCCATGTGATAACAGTAATGACAAATGGGGCCAACACAATGCGCAGAAATAACCTTGTTTAGTGTTCTGACATTCTATCATCTGCCATTAAACACAATCATGCCGCATTAAAAAAAGCACCAATGTGGGCAATGGTAGTCAATTACTGACTGGTGAAGTAGCATATCTGGCTGTAACAGGAACCATAAAACACCATTTGTGCAAGTGAGGCCTCCCCAAAGGGCTGATAGAAGCAGCAGAGGCTGCCAATAGCATTGACATGGTAGGATCTGCAGAGGAGGTGGGCATCTGAATGCATCATCCTCACTCGTGCACTGACATGCTGCTATTATCTGCCATCACCTAGGATTACTCATCATTAGGACAGACCCCCAAACACACGCAGTTACTCCTGAACTGTACATACACATACACGTCATCTTCACGCGCTTGCTCCTATTATATTGTGTGCAGCCACACTCTTCTAATAATAACATTATGTTCAGCCAGCAGACTGATGATGATTACATGGCATTCCACTCTCCGCTGAGACAGAAAATAGATAAGAGTGACTGACTGATCATCTTCTGCGACTCATATCTTCATTCAGACAGATAAATGTGTATCGTTTCCACCTGGGATTCATCTGTCACCCAAGAGCTGCAGAGAGGATTATATCCTTTTCATTAAGACAAATAATGACCTACATCTCTGTTTTTATTAAAAATGGGGAAGACAGTTATGCATTCGTTGATTAGTATTTACATGACTGCCTTATTGTATTTTCATACAAAGTTGATGAAGATAGCTGATCTTACAGTCTCTTGCTGGGTAAAAAAAAGATGGTGGTGACTGTAGCTCTTTAAGTTGTTTTTAAAAAATCTTGTCAGTGTGGGAAAGGTGCCTTGGACTGCAGCAGTGATTATAGATTTTCTTGAGGCTTGGTTTGGAGAATGTTGTCTTCCTCACTGCACTGTGCCAACTCTAAAGTTTGGTGGAGGAGGGAAAATGCTATGGGGTTGTTTTTCTGAGGCTGTTATGGGCCCCTTAGTTCCAGTGAAGGGAAATCTTAATTCTGGAGCTTACGAAGACATTTTGGAAATTTTTTTTTTTTTTTTTTGCTTCAACCTTTGTGGGAGCAGTTTGTTCTAGCATGGCTGTTCCCCAGTGCAGAAAGCAAGGTCCATAAAGGCATGGTTGGATGAGTTTGGTGTGGAAGAACTTGAGTGACCCACAGAGCCTTGACCTCAACCCCACTGAACAAAATTCTGATGACCTAGAATGGAGATTTCGAGCCATGCCCTCTCGTCCAGTATCAGTGTCTGACCTCACAAATTCATCGTTTGGATGAATGTGCAAAAATGACCACAGGCACACTCCAAAATTGTGTAGAAATTCTTTTTTAGAACAGCAGAAGTTAAAGCTGCAATGGAGGGTCCAAGACTTTTGTCCCCGTAGTGTATGATGGATGAGATACTGTAGTCCCTGGCAGGGACCTCCAAGGTATTTGATACACTCAAGCATGTTGTGATCTCCCAAAGCAAGAGAGAGAGATGCAAAATTAACTCTAGTTTTTCCACAGGCTCAGTAAAACCTCGAGCTGAAACTGCATTCACTCTTTTCAATTCTTATTCAGAATTATTCATCATTTCACACCTGTTAAATTTATCACATATTCAGTACATTTTTATATTAGAAATATGTATGAAGGTGTCCTCTAAATGATCATGCAGTTTAAAAGAAATCATTATAGGAAATAAGGCTGCCTGCCCATACAGTTGGTTCTCTGCATTCAGTGTGAGTGGTTGATGACCCACTTTGTAGAGCAGTAGCAAAATGGTCTTGTGGTCATACTACCTGGTGTCAGCGTTTTCCTCTGATCCAAAATGGGCAAATTTGGCTGAGCACTTTTTTAAAGGATATTCAGGTAATACCCAGGATTTGATTGTTGCCAAATGTTTTGGCTTCACCTACTTCAATAGTGTTAAATAAATATCAAGCTGCCTTCTGTCGCTATGAATAAGAACATCTGTTAGAGACTTACTACTGAATCAGATCAGTCGATAAGGGTGTCATACTTTAATACAGTGTCTTGCTAAGGGATACTCAGCAGAGAAGCTCATTGGTCGGAAAGTAAGACACTCCTGTTACTTTTTGCAAAACTTTAGGGAATGATAAGTGTCAGGCCAAATTATTATATTGTGTGTGTGTGTGTGTGTGTGTGTGTGTGTGTGTGTGTGTGTGTGTGGTCCAGGTGGGCTGCAGTGATGGATAGGGAGAAAGGACAGGATCTGACAGCTCAGTGAAAATCACTCCTGTTCTCCATCTATCAGATGAAACAGCTCACTGGCAGCCCTGAGCACATGCACACGCATGGACACAGGCACACACACTCCCACCGCAGACACATTCTTCTTTTCCTAATGGCAATGTATAGGATATACCAGTTCATTGAAAGAAATCTAACTCTCCCTAACAAAGAGGATGATATTGGATAAAGAAGTAATAAAGTGAGGAAGAGGGAAAAAGATATGAAATGGTTAAATGAAGAGGAGTGGACTTTTTGTGAGCAGGAGAGGAAGATGAGGTGAAAGGAAAGAAATAAAGGAGAGACCAAAACAGTGGAAAAGTGTGTGTGTGTGTGTGTGTGTGTGTGTGTGTGTGTGTGTGTGTTAATGGTGTACAGA
>VUQH01017435.1:2554-13389 GCA_015106775.1 Etroplus canarensis | reverse complement strand
TTTGGGGTTTAAAAGCCACAGAGACACGGTGTTTAGAAAAAATGTGTCTCAGTTGTTCCGATACTCCTGACACATACGGGATCGCTACAGGTTTTCGCTTAGGTAGCGGTCGTTCTTCTCTCCTGGATTGGCTGGAGCTTCCTTTGGTTGCCTTCCCAGCAAAGGAAGCTCCAGCCAATCCAGGAGAGAAGAACTCATGGCCATTGATCAGTGGGCCTCATCGGTGGTTGTTCGATCAATGGTCATGAGAATTTGCATTTTAATGACTAAGGAACTGACCTCCGAGCCCATTGTTCCCTCAGTGGTGATAGTTTCACTCAGTGGTGATAGTTTCAGTCATTATGCAAATGTACTGTTTATAAGGTTGGGGAAACCTGCAGTCAGTTGAGACTGAAGAAGTCACTTGGATGAGTGATGAAACGTTTCTCCCACGGAAAACCTTACGTCCAGATGAACAGAATCAACTTTTGAGGTTTTACTTACCTGGTTGATTGAGCATGCATCACGATGTTTACTTGACTTTAATAAAAAGCTTTTCCTGCTTTTTTCACATGTATTGGGTTAGAGCAAGATTTTAGGAAAGAGTCGGTCAAAATATGGGACATTGTTTCAAGATGTGGAATGGGGGACAAATGTACAGTCCAACATAAAGTGGGACAACTGGCCTGCCTACCTGTGGGCTCCCACTTCCTTGTTCTTGATCCACCTGTTTCACCCTGTACCAATAATAATAATAATAATGATGATAATAATAATAACAGTATGGAGCTTTTTTCATTTCTTATTTGAGATAGATTTTAAATCTCTTATTTCTCTTGTCAATCTATTCTCACCCTCAGAGTTATATCCACACATGTCTCACTTTTGTATGTAACAAGAGGGAAGCTTTACTGAAACTTAACTGTTTTTTTTTGTTGTTTTTTTTAAAAACCACCTAAAATCTGTTGATTACATTTATGGTTTCTTCAGTTGCATCTTTTCATCATGAGTTGCATTTTATGTGGTATGTTAAAAAGACAACGTGAGCAACAAAGCCAATAACAGACACCTTTTCACAGAGAAGAAAGAACTTTAATTAAATATAGTGAGAGTCAAAAAGGTATTTTACACTTCAAAGTTCAAAATAATAATAAGGAAAAAAATCAACATTATCATCTTTACAGTAGTTTCCTCTGTACTCTTCCTCTCCATACTGATACTTCTGATAATGTGTGTGTAAAAGACGCCCATCACTGTAAGCCTGAACACAGACAAGCCATGATAAATGTTGTTACTGTTGTTAAACAATATATTTGGCCTTTACATGCTAAATGCAAATCCAGAGGAGATCAAGAGGAAAAGAGGAAGACCACAGAGAAGGTTTATGGATGTAGTGAAGGAGGACACGAAGAGGGTTGATATGACACAAGAGGATGGGATAAAGGATAAGGTGAGATGGAATTGGATGGTCCATTGTGGTGATCCCTAAATGGAGCAGCTACCTCCCAGCATTGCCAAATTGTCCCACATCATCCCACACAAACACAGTGTTTGCCCCAGAGGTGGCTTGTACAGATTTGGTCACCTTACTCACAGGAGATCACAATGGACACAGGTTTCAGGCTAAACTTTAGGTCTATGCCTTCATACAGATGGTATTACCTTAAAAAACATAGACACATGAGCATAAAAACTATTTTGTAGTGAATAACTGCTTTTCAAAGCACTGAAATGAACACATTAGGGTTTTTTGCTTTTTTTTGAATCCTTTACTTAAGATAAAGTCATAAACATAAAGAGTAAAAGTATAAAAATTGGCATGAGAACATACTGTAAAATAAACAGTAAAAGTACCCATTAATCAGAATCTCAGCATATTATTGTATCATAATCACTGATTCATAGTGTACATCCTCCTAATGTAGCTGATGGAGATGATTTTAATTCCTTTATATACTACTGGGTAGCTCTATAATACAGCATAGATATATTTTAAAATTTGAAAAACAACTGATGCTTTAAAATAAATAGTATAGAGTACAAAGTACATTATTTGCATTTACAATCAGGCGAATTTGTGTGCATGTCACACATCACTGCAGTTGCGTGGCTCTCATGGCAGTAAAACACAAATCAAGTAAGAGGAAAAAATGCAAGATCCCCAGATCTTTCATCTTACATCTTTTTTACATTCATGATCATCAGAACATAAATGTAAAAAACAAGATGGTCGTCACTTTTATAGAATACTGTTGCTGAGGATACCCTTTGAAACAAATTGTAGCCATTCATGGTTGCAAGCTCTTAAGCAGACTGAACTGAATGAAATCATTCAGTTATTGTCTCTGCAGTAGCATATCATATCTGTCTAAGTTTCCAGGTCTCCACCATTTATCTCAATGCATTTAATAAATTAGTGGCATCAACAGCAGCACATCTACAGTAGCACTTTCAGTAGACTTTTTTGCTCAACATTCGCATGTGACCAGCAGCCGCATTTAAACAAACCATAATGTTCATAGACAGTTCATCTACGACACCACTCAGTACCAGTACAATTCCTAAATGGTGAATGCAGCACTTACCATATCTCTGATATAGCATTTACACTATAACTGAACACAAATTTCACTAAAACTTTCTACCAAATAATATCATTGGCATTAAAACACAATGACATCAGATGTCTCAGGGGCAAGGCATAAACATGGATGTAGAAAGTGCACACTTCATTCTTTCATTGTTCACTGATTTAAGGCAATCAGTGTATGGAAGCTCCAGTAGTATACAGTTAGACTTGTTCAGCTATATAAAAGGTCTAATTTGGTATAGTCAAACAAGTACTTTCATAGAGCAAATGCACAGAGATCCAAACCAAAGGTCAGTTTGGAATCACTAGGGAACATAACATGCATGTCTTTGAACTGTGGGAGAACGCTGGTGTACCTGGAGAGAAACCACGCAGGCACAGGGAGAACACACAAACGCTATACAAAAAAGCCCCAGCCAGATGGTAGATCCAAACACAGACCTTCTTGCTGTGAACCAACCAGCTAACCTCTGCACCACTGTGCTGCCTTGAAATTCAAAATGATGTTAATTGGATTTCAGTACGACTGTAACATTTGACTGTTATTCAGGTTAGAAACATTTTCTCAAATTAATCACACCTGAGACAAATGTCAAATTCTGCAAGCTAACCACTTTTCCACTGACTGGAAAGAGAACAATAGCATGTAATTTCACTGCTGAGTCATGATTAACAGTTCCAGGTTCCCTTTCATTCACAAAACTGTGTACGGAAAACATTTGTCGCAGGTACTGGCAGATGAAGAAAAGTCTTGACCTGACCCCTTACCAATGCACCCATTTATTACAAAAGTCAGCAAACTACAGTATGATTGCTTAGGGGTCCAATGTGTAGTTTTTCATGACTCTCAGGCATGTCACTGAGAATTTCATTCTTACATAATTCAGAATAGTTCAACTAATGCCTTATGGAATTTCCAACTCACATGAACACAGAAGATATTACACAGCAGAGAAAGCAGCAAGTCAAGCTAACTCCTCGCTTTCTGCTCAGGAGGTCTCAGCAAATGGAATTATTACATAAACTGCAACTAATCTAAAAGTTATACAAGTTAAATTACAGAAAATGATTCAAGACATTTTTGTGATTTACAGATATGATTGCAATAGAGGATGCAACACAAATGAAATGCGCACCATCATTGCTTAAAGATGCAAAACCTTTTGAAACTAAGAAGGTGTAAATTTGGATAGTCTCCTGTAGTATGCTGTCTGCACTACGAGTATAGCAATTTCCTTACGTGTTTGAGATGGACTGGGCAGTTCTCTGAAATCGAACAGAGAGATGAATCAAAACACTCAAATAGCAAAACCATTGATATCCAAATGACAAAAGTGAAATCATACAGCCAGAATATGACTTACAAAAGATACTATACAAATTTAAGCTCCATTCCAGTAAAATCATACAGCCAGTGAGGTCCTCCTAGGTCAGATTGTTACACAATATGTTGTAAAACTCATAGACAGAGGAAAGAATTCAGTCAGTGGGTATTTTCATTTCTTTTTTTTCCCATTTATTTCTTCACCATTTTTCTGCAACTTCAAGGTTTTTCTGTCTCCAGCAGCTCTGATGTTGAGCAAGGCTCCCCAGCACTGCCAATAATGTGGTCATACACAGTGTGTGTGTCTGTGTGTGTCTGTGTGTGTGTGCGTGTGTGTGTGTGTGTGTTCATAAACAATACAAATTCTCCAGTGAGACCCGTTTCTGTAATGAGACAGATGGGCCCTGCCTGGAGTTAGCTATCAGCATGACCGCAGGCTGTGAGTGTGGGAAAAGGGGAAAAAGAGTGTGAGGTGTTTTCTCCTATTCCTAGCCTGTAGGCTTAATCAAAGTGGAGCCACAGATGTCTCATTGACACCAATTAGTTTCTATCTTGTGGCACAGATACATGCATGCACACAAACACACATATGCACCCCCACACATAATAATATATATATTTAGAGTGTGGACAAACACTGTAAAATATGTGTTTTTATTTCACAGAGTGGATGTGAGTTGAATTTGGGAATATTTGTGGCCTCTTATCCATAATGTGAGGAGTGCAGTTGATTTGTCTGAGCGCGAACTGCACTCACAATTCACAAAAAACATACCAGGTCGCTGGCTTGCGTGCGTGTGCGTCTATGTGATAATACCAAGTCTGACGAGACAGAACTGAAGACATCCATTAGCTAATGGATCTCTACTCTCGTTTTTTTCCCCCCCTTTCTTTTATCCCTCTCATCCTCCTTCCATCCCTACATCACACTCCCAGTGCACTTAACCCCATCATGAAGAAACACACACACACACACACACGGTGCCTAAACATTTTGCTCTCTCTCTCTCTCTCTCTTTTCTCCCCCCCTTCTTCCTCAGCTGATTCAAAACCTTTATTTACACAGACTGTACAGCCTGACAGAAAGCTTTCCTTTAAGGCTTGAATTTTGCCACAAAATGGTTTCTATCAGTTTTATATTAAAGGAAAATGGGACACTTAGAAGTAGTCATACAAAGATTATTGTCCACAACTGATGGTGAAAGTTCCTTTTTGTGTAGAAGTAAAACATTCATACATGTAGTTCTTTTTTCTAGAAGCAGACTAAACAGTGTTTACCACCTTTTCATTGGACATTATAAAATTTATGAAAAATTACATATTGTTGCATCATTGATCAAGTTAACTCAAAATATATATTTTAATTAAACTTTTAACTGAATGTTTTCTTCACCCAATTAAAAAGTTAAGTCTGACACCAAATGTAGATGCCGTGAATGATCAAAGTAGGGGAGATCAGGGTGGTTGGAACACTCTTCACCCTGTGCCATATTTCTCCATCATGTACTGTAGCAAGTTAAAATAGTCAAACCAATACCAGCTGAAAGATTTAGATCTCAGCTAAAAATAAATAGATACAGTAAATGTTCACAAACGATTGCGGAATTAATTTTATTCATGACTAAAATCATGTAGTGCACTTGTGCCAATCAGCCCCATCACAGGGCTGGCACACACTGAAAATGCTTTAGTTATAAAGAATAAAATGAAAAATGTAAATAATACGGACATATACCAGAACCACACATACATACATACAAACATACACACACATGTGCATACAGAGACCTACGGTACAGTAGTTCCTTCTTGCCCTCAGTCTCATTCCAACAGATCTTTTGGCACGCAGTATCTGCTTAGTGTCCTGAATGGTATTTTGAAGTACTCTGGGGTATTTCTTACACTTTTGTTTTGAATCTTCACTTACCTGCTGCCTGCACTCTTCTGTCTGTTTTTCTTAAGTGACAACAATACAACAATAAAAATAACAACAACAATAATAATTTTATGTTCATAATTATACTAATTAATATTTCTTTTCATGACCAAGGAACCTATAATCCTGATGAAAAACCAAACATAATTTATGATAATGTAACTTACGACCTACATTTAAATATTTATTATATTTAAAATATGCAAAATGCATAAGTTAACCCAGTTCTGTCTGCATCGCTAAAAGTAGGCTCAACTTTGTACATAAGACAAATCAAACAGCTCAGAGCAGTTGAAGAGGACAGGAAGAGAGACACAGCATTTAAATTTCAAAATAAAAGACTCCTGCGAACTAAATGTTTTGGTCAAAAAAAATCTCTAAGGCTATGTTCACACCGCAGGCAAAAGTGGCCTAAATCTGTTTTTTTGCCTATATGTGACCTATATCTGATTTTTTTATGACAGTCTGAACATCACAAATCTGATTTTTTCTAATCGGATTCAGGTCACTTTCATATGTGGTCCTAAATCGGATCCGTAGCTGATGTTTTTCAATCGACCTCAGTCTGAATGGTCATGTTGCATTTCATCCGACTTTTATGTCATTGAAGTGAGACAGACGTCAGAATTCTGTGCCGGAGGAGAAGAGACGCAGCAAGATCAAATGTCAACAGTGCACAAAACAAGCATGACAGCGTTGATGGAGCTAGTCAGTTGAAAGAAAGTGAGGTTTTACTCACATGTTGATATGTGTAGCATCTATATTTAATTCGGTAAACACAGTGTGCTGCGTGTGACATCACGCCTTCTTTTGGCATGCGAGTCACTTCAGGGCTGTTCACACTGGGGTCTGATGGCGATCCCATTGTAATGTGAACGACCACGCAAAAAAATTGGATCTCATCAAAAAATCAGAATTGACCTGCTGTATGAACGTAGCCTAAGTGTAATTTAAAGTCATATCAATGTTGAAAGAGAACTGTTTTAGAGATGCAATATAACAGACACATTCATGGTGTAGTCCAGGCATTGGAGTCATATGTCTTGCTGTGTATGTCACCTATTTGACTATTTCTGTACTCAGAGGTGTAATTTTATTTCAAATTTTGAATGCTTCTTTGTTCACAAAGCCACCACCGGAGCAGATGCGTGTCTACTTGTGCCATCACAGCTGACCAATTGGAGGCTGTCAGACAAGGAGATGGCCTCCCTAGCTTCCTGCTTTCATGTGAAACACATCAGTTTGTAAAAGCAAATGGAATTCCTTCAAACCCTCTTAGTTCACCTGTCCTCCAGGTGCAGACCCACTTTTTTTTTTTCTCCGTCCTCAGCTCTACCTTTCTCTCTCTTTCTTTCATGCACTTGTGTGGGGTGGCTGTAACAGGTATATCCCGGTTTCAGGAGTGGGCATGGCAAGGGAGGTGTCCGGTAGGCGCACCTGCTTCCCATGAGGGCTCTTTGGCAGTATATAAGCTGGTCTCCTTCCTTCACTCGTTGGTTAGTTTCACTACATGTACTGTACATGTTCGGTTACTGGAAAGTTTATGTTCTGCTGTTTGTTTTCATCTCTCCCCGAGTGTACTCACCCTCATTCTGTGTTGCCTTCTTTTTAGTTTGCTGTTTGGAATCCTGCCTTGACCTTCCCTGTACCAGCTGCCTGACCCACTCTTATTCCATTAAGAAACCTGCAGAAATGTTCAGGACTTAGTTGGATTTACTCACACGGAATCACTCGGCCACCCAGGAGCACACCTCAGTACCTAGATATCATAGAGACTCAAGGACACACCTTGTTGCATGTCTCCCATAGCCTCTTGTACAGCACAATCTTATGAACCCTCTTCCTTGCATGATTCATAATGAACCTTGTACAGCACTATCTTCTTAAAAGACACATTGTACTCTTCATGCCTATGTCCTGCATCTATTGAGTCTTTTTTGGTTAAACTGTGATGTACTGAGAAGGTAAACCTGCGCCTCCCAGTCAACAATATATGTTTGTTGCATTTAATTTCATTTTAAAATTTTTTAAACTGTTATCATTTAAGAATTAAGAAGATAGAAAGTATTTATTTTTATAACATATAAATCAAGAAAGATTATAATTATAAGTATGAATAGTTGAAGAGGAAGAGAAGGTATCAGAAATAAGGCTGATTACATGGAGTCATCTTAGATTTAAAGGTGATGGTGTTGTATGATTTAACAATCCAGACCAGAAGAACAATGAAACTGTGTGTTAATGGTTTATCATTTGAATGAGGGATGCTAAAGCTATGTACAGGTGATGACATGCCTCATTGACGCCATTTCAAAACCACTTGTAACACCCATTTTCACACTTACCGAAACACACAGACACACACGCACACTTATACCCACTCACTTAAGTGGAGGGCCTGAAATTGAGCTGGGACTTGAAACGAATACTCAAAACAATTATCTTTCTCTTCTGCGCCTAGTACTCCATTTCCTGTGAATATATTCACATTTGCCTCTTTCATCTATTCCCACACTTCCTCCTTCTCATCACTCACACATTTTCACCTCCTTCTTCTCTTCTCCCTTGAAGGTGACGATATCTCTCCTTCGGGCACAGGACAAAATGTGACAATACAGCGACCATACTTGTGATGACTGATTTATGGCTTCATATGTCTTTCATGTAATGTCCAGAGTTGGGTAAGCTGCAGCAGCATTCACTGTTGGCAAAAAGTGGATAAATTATATTTTCTAACTGTGATGTAAAGAAGAGGAAAATGCATTCCTTATCCACATTATTCAGTCATTTAGCTCTCACCCACCAAGGCATGGACTCCACAAGACCTCGAAACACTTCTCCCAAGTCCTGGAAGTTGCGAACTGTAGCTTCAGTGGATGAGACTTTCTCTTTAGCACATCTCACAGTTGCTCTATAAATCTGGGGAAGGTGGAAGCAAGACACCACCTTTGAAATCTTTGTTAAATTCATCAATACATTTCTGAACAGGCCTTTGTGGGTCATGTTTGTTCTAGCACGTCCCATGGATGCCCCCAACCAGATCCCATTCTGATAGGCTTGACCCATACACTTTACAGTGGAATGTCGCCGCACAAATGAAATTTACTTTTCTAGGTTGTGTGAATATACAAATATGCAGATTTTCAACTTTATGAACACAAACTATTCATTAATACTTCAATTCAGGTGAAAACATCCAGTTTTACAGATGTCTATTTTATAATTCCAGTCTATGGCAAAAATCTCAAGCTGCTTTTTTATTCCAGAGCTATTGTGTCATCACTTTCTACCCAGTGATGTCATTGCCCACTTCCAGGAAGCTGAGATTCTCAATGAGATGATGCCCAGAATTGTGTGGATGAGTAATGATGATTTCATTGTATTAAATCTCCCTAAAAACAAGAAAATACTTCTGTTCTTTAAACTTCTTCATTGATGGCAATGCTTTTCTGCAAAGGCCGTGTGTGTGTAGGTCAAACTACAAAATGTCAGTGATTCAGTGATATCTTGCCCCCCTGTGTGCAGCACACAATGCATACATACATGCTTGGCCACCCTCCGATTGTCCAGTCTATGTGCTAAAAGCTGACTGTCAAAGTCAAATGTTACAGTTGTTAGGTAATGTTCACCTTCCAGAAACAGTGAATGAATAAACAGTATATTGAGTGAAGACAGAGAATCTTCCTAGTGTAAAAGGTGCTTTGCATGTGCATCTGCACATCCACACATACATACAGTGAGCTGGACCAGATTCAACCAGCAGCTGAAGAAACATTTAATGATGTAATGTTGATCTAACATATTTCTAAAGACTTTTGATTTGATTCCAAGGATTTTTTTAGTTGAGTGCTCAGACTTAAAAGAAAACAGTGGACCAGCAACAGAATCAGAATCAAAATCAGAATTCTTTATTAATCCCAGGTGGAAATTTCTTACTTTACAGACACTCCATTAGATATATAAAAGTGTATATATAACCATAAAAAGCAGGAAAATGAGAATGTAAAAACCTATTTGTAAAAAGTGCAGTGTCACATAAACACTCAAATTTAAAAGATTAAAATAGTATATATAAATAAATATAAATATGAGAACATGAATACTGTTATACAAGATCTGGCCATGAGAGAAATAGTCCACGTGTAAATCAAAATCAGAATCCTTTATTAATATTAGAGGGGAAATTGAAGGGGTCCAGATGCTCCATTATGTATAAATGAATAAATGCATATTTATAGATATGAACAGATAGAAAATGAAACTGTATTAACTGTATAAACTTAAACATAAAACTGTAATCGTCCCATAATTAATTTTAATTTGAAAAATTATATACAGGATATGTCCAAAGAAAAACAGTCTGGGTATTGAAGGGAGGAGTTTTAGAACCTGAAGGCCACAGGTAGGAATAATTTCCTGTAGCGTTCAGTGGAGCATCGGGGTGGGATAAGTCTTCTGCTGAACGTGCTCCTATGCCTGTCCAGCACGTTATGGAGAGAGTCTGAAGGATTGTCCACTACTGTCCTTAACTTGGACAGCATCCTCCTTTCTGACATCACTGTCAGAGAATCAAGGTCCAACTACGACATTACTGGCCTTGTAGATCAGTTTGCTGAGTCTGTTAGTGTCCGCTATCCTCAGTCTGCTGCCCCAGCAAACGACAGCAGAGAGGATGGCACTGCTACCACAGACTCCTGAGCATCACATTCAAGGATCTAAGTCATCTCAGAAAATAGAGACGTGTCTGGCCCTTCTTGTAGAGGGCTTCTGTGTGTTTATTGAAGTCCAGTTTATTGTCAGCTTGCAGCATTTGTTGATTTTGTTGATTTCTGCCCAGTCATCACCAGCGGCATGTCAGCAGCACAATGACTGGCTGCAGTCGAGAGTTACACTGGATTTTGTTCAGTCACAGTGCTCCTGTTCACATATTGAATAGCAAGCACATGAAAACAGGAACGAATAAAACTGACTGTGCTACTTGTCCATTTTTGGGGGGGGGGGGGTTG
>VUQH01017428.1:2987-25612 GCA_015106775.1 Etroplus canarensis | reverse complement strand
CTTCCTCAAGCACCGCTTGCGATGACGTCTGTCCTGGCCACCGGCATCAGGCAACGCCGAGGACTGAAGGTCTGGTCCACGTAGCAGGCCGAGGTCACGAAGTTTGGAGAGAACATCGTCGTGGAGGTAAGCGACCGCATGGTCTCTTAACTGAAGTATGGTCTGGCGGTTGTAAACACGGACACCGCTGTCTCTGATGTCCATGCACTTGAGAGTCGGGCGCTAGACAAAAGATAATTATACCGATATAATGGTATAATTACAAGGATATAGGGATATAAGCACCATTTGTGGCTCCTGAAGTGGCCACTGCATGCTATCGCCGCGCCGCCATATTGAAGATGACAATTATATTTACACTCATGAGCAACTTCATTAGATACACTTTGCTAGTACTGGATTGGACCCCCCTTGCCTTCAGAACTGCCTTAATTCCCCATGGCATTGATTCAACAATTCGCTGGAAACACTCCTCAGAGATTTTGGTCCATACTGACATGATAGCATCACACAGTTGCTGCAGAATTGTCAGTAGCAGATCCATAATGTCAATCTCCTGTTCCACCACATTCCAAATGTCCTCAGTTAGATTGAGATCTGGTGACTGTGGATGTCATTTGAGTAAAGTGAACTTATTGTCATGTTTATAAAACCAGTTTGAGAGAATCTGAGCTTTGTGACACGGCGTGTTATCTTTCTGGAAGCTGGAAGCAGCCATCAGAAGATGGATACACTTTGGTCATAAAGGAGTGGACATGGTCAGCAACAATACTCAGGTAGGCTGTGACATTTTAATGAGGCTCAACTGGTACCAAGTTTCCCAAAGATTGACAAGAAGATATCCCTCAAGCCTTGACACCACCACCAGCAGCGTGAACTGTTGATAAAAGGTGGGATGGATCCATGCTTTCAAGTTTTTTTTTATGCCAAATCTTGACCCTACCATCCAAATGTCACAGCAGAAATCGAGACTCAGACCAGGCAGCATTATGTCAATCTTCTTGCAGAATAGGACTATTTCACCTTTCTCACTGGCAGGTACTTATGCTTCCTCCTCCAGGGAAAGCTTGGTTAGACTGTGTTCCCCCAGTTTACCATTCACACCACGCACTCTCTGCACCACACTGCTCCATCACTCCCCCTGCAGCTGAACCAAATCATGCCCTCCATCTCACTACTGTCCAATTTTGGTGAGCAAATTGCAGCCTCAGTATCCTGTTATTAACAGACAGGAGTAACACCCAGTGTGTCTCCTGCTGCTATATTCTGTTTGTTTCAAAGTTTGACACGTCAGGCAATCAGAGATGCTGTTCTGGAAACATTAGCTGTAACGTCTGGTTATTTAAGTTACCGTTGCTTCCTACCAACTAGAAGCAGTCTGGCCATTCTGCTCTGACCTCTCGCATTCTCTCCCAGAGGACTGCTGTTGACTTCTTCAGATTATTCTCTGTAAACCCTAGAGATGGTTGCGTGGGAAAATCTGACTGGATCAGAAGTTGTGAAATACTCAGACCAGCTCATCTGGCACCAACAACCATGTTACATTCAAAGTCACTTAACTCTCTTTTCTTCAGCATTCTGATGCTCAGTCTGAACTTAAGCAGGACATTTTGATCATCTCTAAATGCCTAAATATACTGCAATGCTGCTATGTAACTGGACAAGTAGATATTTGTGTTAATGAAGTGACCAGTGAGTGTATGTATATGCCTGTGCATATTTTTGTTCTCTATGAATCACAGGCAAATTTTAAATCAGTTTGTAAAAGCAAAACCATATACTGTTGGTCTGAACATTCAGGGTCTTGCTGTTGCAGCCTCCCTCCATCTAATTTGACCAGTAGCTCATTGTAGCTCATATTAAATGCTATGTGAACAGGCTTTATACCATGGTGTAATGGATTAGTACTGACTTTATGGCTCTTCTTTGCTTGTGTTAATGATATACTATGTTTCAACATGTGTCATTATGCTGTCATTTTCAGCATCACAGCTCTACAGAATGTTCATGGCAGAAGGATGCCATCCATGTAGAATCAGTTTAAAATAAACAACAGCATCTGTGTTCATAGTAAAAGAAGGAAAATGTCATTATGTTCTTCTGTGACTCATTAATGTGCTTTAAGATTTTAGATTTTGGGCTAGAGTGAATCTCTGAGTCTCTGGATGTACACACAAACACACACACACACACACACACACACACACCCCCATTTGGGATACATTCATTTTTGGTTTAAGCTTTGGCTTTCAAAAGAACATTGTACTTCTGTATAATGACAATAAAGGCATTCTATTCTATTCTAAACAGCTTAAACAGAGGTAAACGCCTGATTATGCCAAGTCTAGCTACCTAAGACGCTCACTTTCTGCCACTTTCTCTTCTCTGTTTCAATTTGTATTTTCCAATTAGCTGATAAATGCCCACCAGAATGCAATTTGAGGATACAGGAGGAATCCATGAAGCATTTGGGTCAGAGCTAATGGATGCTTTATATTTCTAAAGTAGGAAGAAACACAGTTTTCTTTTGACGTCCAGGTAGTGTCTTATTTTTAAAAAAGTATACAGCAGTCACAGGAGGCAAAGGCTTTGAGGTCAGTTTCTGTTTTTACATTTTAGCATGGTCAAGCAGCTGACAGTTTAATGTGAAGATATTGACAGCAGCATTGAGAACTAATGAGACAGGCGAAAAGATCTCTTTAGGGGAGATCAGGAGCTGAACAACAGCCTGAGAGGAATGCTGTTTTCTGAGGCCTGTTTCCCCAGTGGGATACGGTAACGGAGGGGAGGAGACCATATGGCTGAGAAGTTGTGTGCTTGTACTGGGATTTAACAGCAACAGAGTGAGGCATGTTCGTGTGGCGGAAAGAGGTGGTGATGGCTGAAGCTATTCTGCTCACATCCTCATGCGGTGTCAGGGAACGCTGCCCTCTCTTACTTCTCCTCACAGTCATAGCAGGAAGGGATGGGGAGGTAGTAAAAAGGGAGGGAATGGGGGCATTAAAACCAATGCTGGTGTAATGGGAAGAGTAGAGCGGTGGAGTAGAGGTTGGATAGGAAGGAAAAACGAGAAAGATAAAGAGCTGGGTTTTTGATAGGAGGTCTAATCTAAATTCAAACTTCAGGGTATGAACCTACCACTGCTGCTCCAACCCTTCCAGTCCCTCCACACACACACACACACACACACAGTCATGAATAAGCAGCAGCCCAAATATGTCTTGAATCCTTATCAAAGACATCCCTACTACACAAACATCCATAACACAGCCAGCAAAGCAGGGGGCGGCCAATGTGAAATGATTTGAGGACATGTGAAAAAACTTTTGTGGCAGTTTCACTGCACAATGACACTGAAAAAGTAAACAGCACGGTTAGAGCAAAACCTTAATGTTGGTGGTAGAATGAAGATAAGCAGGCGAAACAACAAAAAAGACTAAGGAGAGTTTTTTTTTTAACTAAACAGGTGCTTCTCATTATATTACTCTTTACAGCACTGACATTGCCCGTCGTTCAGCTTTTTTTTTTTCTTCTTCTTCTCAGCATCTTAGAGTCATATTTAAAAGCAAAAGATATAAGGAGAACAAAAGCTGTAGAACTCATTCAGACAGACATGAACTCCCCAGTGTCCCCAGGGGACACTTCTGGTCTCGTTTTAAGATGTCGCTCAGCCTTACCAATTTTCTACATGAATAGGAATAGGAAACAGAGCAATCAATCAAAGTCGGTCCATTTCCTAACTAGCTACCTAACACAGGAATCGACATATTAACCAAGACAGCCAGCAAATGGTAATTTGTCGTAGCTTGAGAAGTTCCTCTTTTAAAATTTCATGTCAGATGATTATGTATGGGACACGGACCGTAGAGGACATGAGGAATGGTCGACTTCAAGGTGAGTTGAGATCACAGGAGGTTCTGCCAGCAGCCGCTGTAAAATACATGGGGCGCTCAGTTTGATGAGATTCAACAAGACTGACCCCACTTGGCTGTGATTAGAAATTCCACTCGTGGAAAATCACACACCCTGCAGAGTTTCTGCGAATGTGATCACACAGATGAATCCCATTAAAAGTGAGGCGGAGCAGATGGATCGTATTGTTGCCAAGACTGGGAGCTTCAATAACAGTTTTGACAGGTTGCTAAGCTGTTTAAATGAAAGGCGTTAAGGCGTAATGCATCATGGTATGTCGAGGAAAGCAAAATAAAGCTGGGCCTGCTAAATCTGCATTTACAGCTTTGTTCAGTTTTTTTTAAGCTAAAGTGGAATAATTAACAATTTACCACTCCAAAGATCCAGAATCTATTGATCTGTACAGAAGAAGTTGCAGAGTTTGCTTTGAGGAGACTTGAATTGAAATTTAAAGATTCCAGTAAGAAGTAAGTGTCTCCCTCATGTTTGGTTGCAAGATTCAATATGCCTCCTTCATAGCAGACATATTGACTTGATACAGTAAAAACATTTTTTTTATATTTTGTCTCAGCTCTAGATATTTTCCAACTGGTAACATCAATGCAGCCAGCATGAACACCACCAGGAAAATGAAGCAAGTAAAATAAAAAAAAAAAAGAAAATACAGCTGTTATGGCCACAAGCTGCAGGTAGTGACCAAAACAATCGGATCAGTGAAAATGAGGTTCCTCTGAGGGGTGTCTGGATTCTCCCTTAGTGAAAGAGCGAGGGCCTCAGTAATTCAGGACGGATTTTAAGTAGAGCAGCTATTCCTCCATGTCAAAAGGAGCAAGTTGAGGCAATTCAGGCATCAGTGACAGAGGAGGATGGATGGATGGATGGATGGAATGCTTCTCCTCCAGTAAAAATGTTTTCCACTGAACATTCTTGTGATTTTCGCCGGGACATCATTCATCTTAAAAATAAGTTAAATGGTCAGTAAGGATGCCTGAAGAAGGGCAACTGATTGAGTCTCGTGGATCCACAATGAAGAATCTTCTGTTTGGCACTGTTCTGTGTGGCATTTAGGACAGCCTGGATTTTTGATGACAGATATACATTAGTATTGGGCCATCTAGACATTACACTTAACAAGAGCTTATCTTTAGAGAGACAATTCATTCTAAATTTGTAGGCATTGGTATGGAGTTAGTTCTTCCCTTTCCAGCTCTAAGAGCTTCTACTCTTTTGGGAAAGCTTTCCATAAGATTTTTGAGTATCTGTGGGAATTTTTGGCCATTCAATCAAAGTAATAATTGTGAGGTCAGACACTGATGCATGAGAGGGCCTGACTTACCATTGTCATTCTAGTTCACTGTAATTATGCTGAATGGGACTGAGGTCAGGGCTCTGTGTAGTCGAGTTCTTCGACACTTAAACTCATCCAACCATGCCTTTACGGACCTTGCTTTGTGCATTGGGGCACAGACATGCTGTAACAGAACAGGGCCTTTTCCAAAGTTTTCCCACTAAAATGGGGAAAAAAAATGAGCAAAAAGTCTTGGTAGCTGAAGCATTGAGATTTTCCTTCACTGTAACTAAGCAGCCCAAGGCGAATGAGGAAAAACAACCCACAGCATTATTCCTCCTCCACCAAACTTCACAGTTGGCACAACGCAGTCAGGCAGATACTGTTCTCCAGGCATTTGCCAAACTCAGACTCATCCATCTGACTGCCAGATATAGAACTGTGATTTGTCACTCTATAAAACATGTTTAAAGTGCTCCAGAGTCTGTGGCAGCATGCTTTACACTGCTCCATCCAACACCTGGCACAGTGCTCGATGATGTAAGGATTTGCAGCTGTTCAGTTATGGAAACAATCCCATAAAGCTCCCAGCGCATAGTTTTTGTGCTGATGTTGATGCCAGAGGAGGGTTGGAAAACTGCACTTATTGAGCCAGAAGACCATTGGTGACTTTTATGCTCCTAAGCGCAGGTCCTAATTGCTTCTACTTTGCAATAATACCACTTACAGTTGAGGGTGGGATATATAAATGGAAGAAATTTCACCACCTGACTTGATGCCACAGTGTCATCTTATTAAGAGTACCATGCTGGAATTCAGTGAGCTCTTTAGAAAGATCCATTCTTTCACAAATGTCTGCAAAGGCAGACTGTATGACTAGGCTCTTGATTTGCCTGACTGGCAATGGGACTGAATAAAATATTTCACTTTTTTTTTTATATCTCGGTGGGTACATGTGGGTATAGGACGATGTGTAAGATTTGAGCTTCAGAACTGGATAACTACAGTATAGTTCCCATAGTCTGTTTTGATGTCAGCAAGAAACAACAAAATTTGTATTAGTTTCAGTGCTAGATGTGGTTAATAATCATAATGTGTGGTATTGTCAGGGAAAACATTACAGAAAGTTCAGAACAGATATTACAATACAATCACAAAATTTTGGAAAGATATCAGACTCACGGTCATTTACACATCTCAGTCTAAATTTATGCACCTAGGCCTCATCAGGTTGGTTGTGTTGGCAAATGTTACAAACACTAGAACTGAAGACAAATAACTTTTTCATTTTGTTTAAGTTCATTATGTGAATACACAGCATCATTTCAGTTAGTTTTCCTTCTTTTGTATTTTACATGTACTTTCTAGAACTGTAAAATGATTAAAATTTTTAATCAGATCAATCACAGGGCTGCTGTGGATCAATTTAGATTAATCAAGATTAATACCCATTCATTATTATTTCATTTTGTGGGAGCAAGAAGACTCATGACAGAAGTCAGTGTATATACACTTAACATGTGTTTTATGTAAACTAAAGAACAGATATACAGTAGTGTCCCGATTGCAAAATAAAACACATTTTTAAAAAATACAATTTGTCAGAGGTACACTTACTGAGGCCCCGATGCTCCGTGAGGGTGGTTTGGCACAAGCCAGTTGTCACGGTTCCCAAAGTTCTTGCAGGGGAATCAACAATTAATCTACGTTTCGCACTGATGTGATACGTTGAGCTGTAAGTGGTCGGGTGAAAAAACTCCTTCCTACAGTGTGCAAATTACTTTATGTCGATCAATTGTTTCATCTTGGCTTTTTTGTATGCAAACTTCCTATCGAGAAGGCCAATATGATCCATCTTGATAATGCTGGTTCTGCCGTCAGATAGTGTTGGAGCACCAATCCGTGCCAGTGAGTGGAACGGTGGGATTTTGAGTCACTGTGCACTATGCATGTGTTAACTGCATTAATATTTTTAATCAATTTAATCATGCAAATTGATTAATCTGGATTACACATTCATTTTGACAGCCCTTGTAGTTCTATAACCTTGATCTGAATAAAAGGAAGTCAGCTCTCATGACAATTTCCTTAACAATTATGAAAGCTAATGTGTAGCTAGCGGAGCAATGTCATAGAAAGTGTGTATTTGGATATTAGCTGAAAAAGAAAATGGTTGAATGTGGTCCAGTTGGCTTGTTTCACTCTGTAAATTCTCCTTTTACTGTCTAACACTGACTTTGAGGGAGGCCAACTATCCTCTGCAGCAATCCGGCTCCGTATTTCTGTACCCTTCCATATTGCGTCGCCATATTCACTAAGCCACCCCCCCTCACTCTGACTAAGATTTGCTTTAAATCCTTCTTGAAGCGAGACCCAGTCAACATATTTGTTTTCACACAGACAAATTCCACTTTCCTCCATTGCATTGCATTGGAAGCACAAATCCCTGAGGCGTGTATATGAAATTGGTGACCCAAACCTTTAAGTCATCATGACAAAATAAAAACACCTCTTCTTCAGTACAAATACTCAGAAACATAATTCTACTACATTACTTAACCCAAAACGATTCTCTAGGCCATGAATAGAAAACATGTCCTCTTATTCTAAAAACAAAGAACCCCTGCGTCAACCTGTAGCACAAATCCCAATGTCGCTACCATGTAGAATGAGATTAACAAAGCAGCCATTCACAAAGGACCACCACTCTGTGTAATGCAGCCGTCTCATTTTGCTGTTGACTTAATTCAACATGCACGTCAGCTCCCGCAAAGAAGGCACGCACTGTGCAATGAACCAAACAAACACCAAAGCCATTTGCTATTCTGCGACGAATAGCAATTACGATTTTTGTTATGTCTCATTGGTTAACCCATTTGTTGTTCTGCAGAGCCATGGATATGGAAAACAACTTAATCTCCATGTGAAAGAGATGAAGAAATACATCTTTATGGAGGAAAAGATCTTAATCCCCATTTCACTCACATCCTCGCACAATCAGCTTTCACATGCTGGTCATATTTCATGCACTTTGTCATGCAGATGTGGTGTTGTTTTTAGACGTTTCAAATGTATTTCAATAAAGTCTAAATCTTTTATTCAAAATAGTCTGAGTGCATTTATTTTTTTAAATTTTTTTAGTATTACCTGCCTGAATTTCAAAGCAGTCCACCTGTTAAAGGACATTTGTTTTCCAAGAGCTTACTCTGCCAATTTCCCTGTCCGGTTTTCATCAGGTCAAACAACAAGTGCCCTGCAGCCCCACTTAAGACGAAAAAAGTTTAATGGCTAAGAGAATACGGGTAAAATGAGCCTGCTGCTCAAGTCACCTTGAACACTTAGACATGGTGTTTCATGGGGATTGCTTGTCTCTCCCAAAAGGCAATTTAGCATGCATGGCAAGTAACACAAGTTCCTCAGCATTGCCTTAATAAGTAGTTGTTCTTCATTTTGTAAAATATATACAGTTTAAGAAATTAGTTTGTCATGGGCGGTTTTGCCAATAAGCTACTGAATAAAAAGCATATATGATATTAGGAACTAAAACACTTCAGTCTTTGTTTTTTTAAACATTTTGGCCACTGTGAATATGTGGTTTGTCAACTCTCCAGTCTTTTCCAACAGTGAAGTTATGAAAAGGCAGACCAATTAGAGTACACCTCCACACCAATTGTCAGAGTTATTTCAATTCACTGGAGGCCAAAGGAAATCCTAGAGCTGAAAAAAAGGTAACATCCTGCCAGCGTTCAAAATGTTTCCATTTTCTTCCAGATGAGTGGAATTATATAACAGGGACTGAAAACACAGCAGGGTTGCTTTGTTGAATGTTTAAAATAGCTGGTAGATCTTTTAACCAGAACACCAAAGACATAGTAGCTCATTGGGCTCCAGATTCATTACAATTCACATGTCACTGTTTGAAGAGCAGAACGAAACTGATGAGTTTTCTTCTCATTGGCTGGCTGTATTGCACAAACTAATAACTTAAATCCACCGAGAAGTCAAGGAGGCTTACAAACAGTCATATCCAGGACAAATGAATCTTGTTCACCACCAAATGAAAGTGGGAGTATTATGACTACATGGTCAACAGTAACCAAGGCCCCAATAATGCCTGTCATGTAACAGTACAAGCAGCTATACAGCTAGTACATTCAGTTTGAGCTCTCTGAACTCTGGCCAGCACTCTCAGGGGATTAGCATTTTGTGGTAATGGACAATTGCCCATAAAATGACAACTACGACCTTGACCATGACATCAATTTGGGTGAAGCCTCGTTGAATGATCAAGGTGTGCAAGTTTCACTAAAATTTGAGCAATACTAAAGAGTAGCTTTTTATGTGTGTGTGAAAATGGAAAAGTACCTGTAAATGACAACTCTGACCTTGAGCTTGGCGCAACTTGGGATAAGACTCATTAGGTGATCACTTTGTGCAAGTTTTACTAAAATCTCATCAATGGTCTCGGTGGATTTGCAATTTTTGTGAATTGTGGTAGACAGACAGGTAGACAGACAAGACAGATGCTGGGGCATTAGTTAATCGGTCGTTCAGCTGGATGAAAAACCATACAAATATTAAATTATGTTAAAACAAGGGAAAATACATATATGATATGTAAAATTGCTTCAACATTAACATTTCTTTTAAAGGATCTTCATGCTTCGACAGTACAAATAAAATATTAAAGTTGAGTTATACATAATGGACATTTAACACCCTGAGTGAACCTTCCTGTGGGAAATGTGGAACAACCATCATCTTGTCCTCAGCATAAAATGGTAAACAGTGTTTCCCATAAAATTCAGTTCTATTTGTGACAGAGTGGAATGTGCAAGTGTGAGCACATCAGTGTGAGCTGCTTCTTTCGTGCTGCGCATGCATTCTTAAATGAATTATTAGATAACACTTTATACATTTCTACTCAGTAAATACTGTATTTACCACACATAGTGAAAAATACACAGAGCAATAAAATCAGCCCCTTTATCCTGCAGATAAACTTCGACTCCATCATTCTGGATTGCAGTTAGTGATTGTAGTTCTTGTTCTGCCTCGCAGTCTTTTTGTGCTGTGCGTGGCAGCACTTGAACCAGGCACCTTTACAAACATTTGTGAAAGAATGGGTCATTCTAAATAGCTCACTGAATTCAGCTGTAGTACTGTGATAGAATGCCACCCGTTATTCTACCATCAACTGTAAGTGGTATCATTGCAAAGCAGAAGCATTTAGGAACCACAGCAACTCAGCCACAAAGCAGCAGACCAGATACAGTTGCTGAGTGCTGAGGTGCATAGAGCATAAACGTCACCAGCACTCTGCTGACTCAAAAACTGCAGACTTCCAACCCTCCTCTGGTATTAACATCAAAACTGTGTTGAACACAACCTATAAACAAAGTGGAAAAGAGGCGTGCGTGTGCCAAAATGTCTGGGTCCAGAAGTTCCATAAAACTTGGAGAAAAAAACATCACAACTACTTAACAGGCTGAGAATATACTCACCTTTTTTTTTGGCTTTCAGCGATAGAAAAGCGAGTTGTAAAAAGTTACTGAAAATAAACTTTTCTTTGGACTCTAATGTCACACTACATGAACGCTACAGCTTGGACCAAAAACAGTGTTTTAGATCATTCTTACTATACCCTTATGTGGTATGTCAAATATTGAGTATTACAGTGAGTAAACACAGTTACAGTTGACTGCTCAAGCAGAATGAAGCCCGCATGTGGCTGATACACTGTTAACCTGAGAATCGTGTGTGAGGTGCAAAGGTCTGCTTTTACGACATCATTGCTACTTTTCCTTTCTCTTTTCATCTCCTGCATGATGCTTTGATCAGATAGCATTTCTCCTGGCATGAAAAATAAACTGTGTTCTGATAAAAGTGAGTAAAAGACAGGGAATAACAGAAGCAGTAAAAGACTAAAATAGATCAAAGACTACTGTGATCAGGAGGTCTTAGTTGCTTACAACCCAGGTTTGGATTTGCCATTCTTCTTGTTTATGATTCTAGTTGGTTAATGATGGTCATTTCAAATGGCAGAACTTTGTTTCCATCCAGACTTAAAAATAATAAATGATCATTAAAAAAATTCTCTGATCTGGCCTAGTAAATTAACTTTTTTTTTAAACTCCTAAAGAAAAATCTCACTATGTAGATTAATTACAGCAAAGCAAACATACAGTACAGTGTGACTGACAGCTCACTTGGAAGAATCAAACAGATTGTGATGCATCTCCAGCAATAATCAATTAAGATTAAGGAACTGCCATACTCATTAAAGGAGCACTTTAGCAAATTAGCACTGCATTTCCATACATTTGGGCAAGTCACATGAGATGCAGTTTTCAGGCTAAGCTCCAAAAACAATGGATCCCAGACTTGCAAGAGCAGTGTTCTATTAGGGTGGGAAAGACTTACAATTCCCAGCCAATTGTTGTTATATTGTGGGTGTATGCTACCAGCCAAAGCTGAGATTTTTTTTTAATTTAGAGATTCTCCAGAGTCACGGATGATATTATATAACTTTTCTGACATATTAATCAATACGTCCAGTGACAAGCAATTTTATGTTGATGTACAGAATTGCTGAATTTCCTTTTACATCTATTACCTTGGTGGACTGTAATGGCACCATTGTAGCAGATTTTGTAATTTCAGAGGTCGTGCTTTCTGAATGTGATCCATCCATCCATCCATTCATCAAGTCCTGCAGCAGCAATCGAAGCAGAGATGTCACGTCCTCCAGGTCTTCCAGGGGGACATCAAGTTTCCAAGCCAGCTGAGAGATTTAATCTCTCCAGCATGTCCTGGGTCAACCCTGGGGTCTCCTCCCAGCCAGACATCACTGAAAAACCTCACCTAGGAGGCATCCCTCCATGAATTGCCACCTTATCATGGTGGAGGGTTTTCCTATTGATCCCAGGAGATATGTTCTCCAGAGCAGTGGTGTCCCAACACAAACTGGTTCTATGTGAAAGGCCACATCAAGTGTGATTCACAAAATGATGGAAAAATCTATGGACCATGTTGCCTTGCTCAGGCCCAGGCAAGGGGCTTGTCCATGAGCATCAGGTGGCCAGGCCTTAGCCCATGGTGCCTGGCCAGGCTCAGTCCAAATGAACCAGATGAGCCAGCCTTCCTCTGGACCCATCACTGGCAGGAGAGGCAGCAAGGGTCCGGTGCAATGTGGATAGATTATCTGTCAAAGGTGTTTACTGAAAACTAGGGTCATGTCAGTAATCTTGTGGGCTGATTATGGTCAGCGTGATCAACATGAACGTGTGAATCAGGGCAATATTTAGCTTGTTTACTCATACATGGATTAAAGCAATGTTATTCATTCTAAATTCAAATTAAATGTATTTTTCATGACTATAGTTTCATTTTGGCATTCTGACATATCCACACTATGTAGGCTCCCACCTGTGCACTTTTTGCAATTAAACATCATGTGAGGAGCAGCTACACTGATCCAACCTCATGACAAGACCAGAGAAAACAGGTTTAGATAGCAATGCTGGTTTGCAAAAACCCTAATTTATCACCTATCCTTAAGTTTCCATAGCATCGTGTGTATTTTGTGAAATACTCGGCTCCTTTTTCATAATTTTTTCCTCTGTTCACCACCACAGTGGATTTTATTGTAAATTCAACAATCAAAGCTATGTTTGAAGTGCAGACTTGCAGATTTAATTCAATGAGTGTGGCAAAAATTTGGCAAAAGAATAGAAGTATTTTGTATTGTTTATTATTTACTATTTTATACGTACTCCCTATGTTTAGAGGCTCAAAAGCGACTGGACAAACATAATTTTTAGTAGAACTGTTTTTTTACACATGGATGAAAATTCTCTGCGGTCACTGACTGCATGAAGGCTAGAGTCCACAGACATCACCAAATGCTGTGTTTCCTCCCTTAAGATGCTCTGCCAGGCCTTTACTGCAGCTGCTGCGTTTTTGTGTCTCTGTCTTTAGTTTCGTCTTCGGTAACTAAAAAAGCTGCTCTATTGGGTTGAGAACAGGTGACTCACTTGGCCATTGTGGAACATCCCATCGTTTCACCATGACCAATTCTAGGGTTGTTTTTTGCAGTATGCATTGGGTCATTAGTCGTTTGAACTGTGAAATGCTGTCCACTCAGTTTTGCAGCATTTGGCTGATTATGACCAGTAAGCACAGACCTGTATACTCCAGAATTCATCCTGCTGCTTCTATAAGCAGTCACATCATCAATAAACATGAGTGACCCAGATCCAGTGGCAGCCATACATGCCCATGCCATAACATTGCCTCTACCATGTGCGACAGATGCTATGCTTCAGATCATGAGCTGTTCCTTTCCTTCTCCATAATTTTCTCTTTTCATCATTCTGGTACAAATTCATCAAGGTTCAATTTATCCAAAAATATTTTTTTTCTTACTAAATCTGTGCAGGCTCTTTTTAAATGTTTACTGGTAATATCAAAGCTGCCATTCCTGTTCTTGAGTCTCACCAGCAGTTTGCACCTTGCAATAAACCTTCTGTAGCTACATTCATGAAGGCGTCTCCTGATTGTAGACTTTGATAATGATACACCCACCTTCTTGAGAGTGTTCTTGGCTAGGCAAGATGCTGTAAAGTGATTTTTCTTAGCCCAGTAAGGAATTCTGTGCTCATCCACTTTAGCTGTCTTCCATGGTCTTCCAAACCTTTTGGTGTTGTTGAGCTGGCCAGTGCATTCCTTGTTTTAAAGAATATTCCAGATTGTTTTTTTTTAAATTGTTTTTTCATCTGCTGAATTTGTCATGGAATAATGAAGGAACAGGCCTCACCTAGCCATGAAACTTCTTTTAAATGAATTGTCCTATTACTTCTGCGCCTCTGTTGGGGGGGGAGTATGTATAAAAATGGTTGTAATTCCCAGACAGTAAATGTAATTCTTTTGTCAAAACCTCTAAATTAAAGCTAAATGTCTGCACTACAATCACACTTTGATTTCAAATCCACAGTTTGATTTAAAATCCACTGTGATGATTCATAAAGGCAACATTTAGAAAAAGAAGTGTCATTGTCCCAAAACTTATGCACTTACAGTAACTGTATGATCCTTGTAATAGACCACAATCCATAAAATAACACCAGTCAGCAAATGCAATTCTAAACGATAGCACTGATAAAAATAACACCCAAGATTAACAGATGATGCAGAGGGATGCACATGGAAGCACAGCAATTCAAGATAATGGCAACAGTTGGAGCAATAAAACAGAACTGGCTGTTTGTCTGACTTCCAACAGAGTAGGAAGGCATTCTCCAGCAATATATGCTGTACCCTCTAAGGCTATAGGATGCAATACTGTCCAGAATAAAGTGTTAAAGCTTTTACACCAGAGCTGTGCATAACGGATCCTGAAAATGGAATCACAAAATGACTGTCAAAATAACAGAAAACTGTAAACTGATGTTACTTTTCTTATACTCCAGTGATTTTCAAAACAGAATTTGGCAGTTACATTACACAGATCTAACAGTACAGAATTATCCTCAATTCCTTAACTCTTCTTTCCTCAGAAAGTCAGGAAATACCTTTCATCAAACCATATACTGTATGATGTAAGCTATGTGTATTAAGATGAGGCTCTGACCCTGAAGAAGATAACACTATGCTCTATCCATGGCACAAAACAGAATCTCTGACCCTTGTACTGCTACGCTGTGCTCTCCAATGAGCTACCATTTCTCCACAATGTGTTATCCCACTTCAGTGAAAAGCAAAGAGATCCAAAAAAGCACTGTGATTTGTATAATCCATGACTCTGGAGTCGGCTGAGCCCCCCTTGCTGCAGTTAGGCATGGCCATCCACTGGAAGGCTGGCTTTAGACAAAACATCAATGCTGTATAGATCCAGTAACAACGTAAGCTGCTGAGTGTGTCAGGCTGCACACACAAAAATAAAGGCACAACATTTCTAATTCCAGCAAAAAGAAATGCAGGCTTTAACACATATTGACTGCATTACAGAAAAGAATGTTGTAGTATTTTGTATACACAACGAAAGCGTGGTCACTAAGATGCTAACTTAATCTTTTGATCATTCATGCAGGTAAAGTTGACTTTGAATTGTGCTCTTTTCCAGTGATTAACTGTTCCAAATACAGACAGGCTACAACAGCTCTGCAGTTTAGCACTCCCACTTTTATAGTGAGCTGCATCTAAAAAAGAATGGTCAAAATCTATGCAGATAAGGCTGAGATGTCCTGACTTGCAGACCCCAAATAGACCTGTCATTTACATGCAAAGTGTATGTAAATGCATGTTAATACAAGGTGAAAATGCATGGAGAATATACTGTGATCCCAGTGTTATCAGATGTGCCAGACTGCTTGTGGAGGTTGTCTGGCTTGCATTGTGATCAGATCCTGGGGTGGTAGCAGATACATTATAGATATACAGGCAGTCCACCTACCATGGTCATCAATCAAGTGGGGTGAAAATTTGAATAATTTTGCTAATGTTTAGACTTGCACTGTTTCAACTCGTATGTACCATCAATCAGTTTTCTTCTTTATGTGCTCTTTACCAACTCTTCTACACAGAAATATGCAAAATCAAAGACAGAGGTATCAAGATGTGATGCTTAATCAATGATCCCAATGATTACTCGCCCTTCTGAATAATCCATTCATCCCTCTCTCCATTTATTTTCTGAACATCTTCAGTGTCATGGGTGGGCTTGTGTCTATCCCAACTAACATCGGGTGAGAGGTGAGATACACCCTCGACAGGGCACCGCTCAGTTATAGGGCTAATCCATTTATAAATCAAGTAACTTCTGAAGTATAAACACCAACTTTTACCTCATTTTAACTCATGTGTGATAATTTGTCCTACTTCTTTTATACTTTAAGGCCAAACAACAAATTTGTTTTTGGACTGTTGTTGGGCATACAAATCAAATGATAAGAGACATGTCAGATTTTTTTGACAATGTGATTATACATTGTATTTTATTAAATAAAGTCAATTAAACCCAGAACTTCAGCAACACAGTTGCTCATCCGACTCACGATCCATCTCAATTTACAGATTATCGTGATGTGTGACTTACAGAAAGAAGGTGTTAAGTTTTCTTGTCATTGGTTGACTGCATTCCACACGTGTCCCTGTAGTGTAGTGGTTTACGCATTTGCCTTACAAGCAAGAGGTCCATGGTACAAGCCCCTCAAATCATGAAGGGCATCTGGCATAAAATCACTGCCAAATTACCTCCAGACTCCTCTGTTGTGGCGACCCCTCAGGGAAATACAAGGGAGCTGTGCTGCACAGACTAATGAGAATTTAAAAAAAAAATTCGTCCAGAAGCGTTACTGATGCCTGTAATTGGCTACCTTGTCCTATTCTTTTTCTTGTGAATATATTTTCAGAAGTAACCCTGGCCCAAAAAAAGAGCACGGAATATATGAATGCATCTGCATTGTGATAGGAAGATCCAAATTACCTAATGTGGAAGTCAACCAGTGGGATCATAATTAAAATCTTATAACAGGATATGCAATTTGTGTGGCACTGTGATACTTTAAGCTATCACAGTGATTTTAGAAGCAGGTTTGCCATCTAAAAGAGGAGAACCATCTAAAATCTGCCAGCATGACAGGAACAGGAGTAGAAACAGTAAAAATTTGCTAAATTAAGACAAAATTATGCCTAACCTAATGACAGCATTTATGCAGAGAGGCACACACCAACACTCATTTTATAAACATTTCAATCCAAACTGATTCTAAAATCTGATCAGTATTCTAGGAGGAGTACCAATTTTTCATGAATTATAGACAGACCAATGGACAGACAGAAGGACAACAGACACCTCACCATGCCAAGTCCTTCGGTTGGATGAGCTACAAAATTACACACTGACGTGATATTTGTTTCCTACATATAAAATTTCACCCACTGTATTTATTAATGCATTTATTTTTTCCTGTAAGACTATTCATGTGTTGGCCAGAGAGCTGAAATTAAAAAAATAAGCTACTACTGGGGTTATATAACTTTAGTTTGGTGAAACTTCTCAAAATCTGTGATGAGTTTTTGCAACAACGTCACAAATATCTACAGCACACCAGTTCAAAACCATAACGTCTGTGAGTCTGTGATATGGGCTATATGCCTGCAAACTTGAAGTCTTCCACATTAAGCCAGATGACTGATAATGTGATTGTTTTCACTTTAGAGGACTCCTCTACAACCACATTTTGCGGCAGTTGTCAACAGTTGACAAAGACCAACCATGACAATTGCAATCACCCCTTGTAGTGCCCCTTGAAGTGCCGTGTTTGAGAGGAGGCAAGATTTCTCTCCCCTGCAGTTATTTTCCCATCCACTCCATGATTCTAACTGCCAGTTTTCTCCCTGTAAAGAGCTGTTTGTAGGGTGTGTAACTGTGTGACTTTTATATTGGTGTATAAATACAATGTGCTCTCAGTGTCTTTTGAGAATCCCGGCAGTGTGTGTTTTCGACGTGGCAAACTTGTTTACTTGTGTAATCAGGCTGGTAAATTAGCACTAAACACCCTGAGAGGTGGGAATGACAATCTGTCAGAACGCTGCGGCCTGACCAGCCGTAAACGGCTTACACTGGGGCCGCCGCTCCTGCTGCTGTGGCTGCTGCAGCGAACTCCCGACGTGCTGCGGCTTATCTGGGGCACGCAGGAGGCACAACAATGAACTTATCACCATCCAGCCACTTGGCAGGATGTTGCTGCAACCCCGCCGTGCTGCTCCGACCACGAGCTGGTTCCGGTTCACTGATCATACACACCAGCAGAACCTAATCTTGGGACAGTGAGCCTTTCAAACGGCGAGTTTTGGGCTTCGGACACAAAAAGGACTGAAAAAAAGAGAAGGTTTGCCAGGTAATATAAAAATCTGCTGGAGAAAAAAAAAGGAAAAAAAAACAGAGAAAGAAGTTCAATAACTTTGCACGGACCTCCACGGCCTGCATGTCAACTAGCTTCCAGGATTTTGATTGAAGCTCTGCACAGGCCCGCAGCAGGGCTTTTCTATTCCTTCTTTTTTTCTTTGTTGCCGAATCGGTTACAGTGCCACAAGAATACATAAAAGTTTCAGTAGGAGGGCTACTGAGGGTCAGGAGAAAAAAAAAATTTGGGATAAAACTCTAATACAAACAAAGACGATTCTCTGTCTATTTGCTGGATGTGAAGCTTTGAAACTAGCAACAAAGAGGAGGTGTCACAGTGAAAATGATGAAGCACCATTCCATACAGGCAATTTCTAAAGCATGCAATGTGATTTTACGTGCAGAATAACCAAACGTGAGGGTTACCTTAATACCCAGACAGATTCATTACACTCTGACACAGTTACTGTCAATGCTATTAGATTAGACCGCAGAAAGTACACAGAAGTCATTCAAGCTATATATGAGAAACATCAGAGCCTTTTAAACTTGATTTGGTATGAATTTTTGGGCACAATATAGTCCCTCTCTCTCACTCTCTGTCTGTGTTTCTACAATCAACTTTAATTTGAGCGACCCTTGTCTGAAGCACGACGTGTAGCTGCACACACATTCCCAGACATGCTCCATTTTAAATATAGCCTGATTATCTTAAGCTTTTGTAGTTTCTTGCTGACTGATTCAGATTCCATCAGCCCCAACTTCCTTCGTCCCATTTAGAGGAAGGATTCGATCAAACGGAACACAGTGACCTGCCCTCGTACAATCTCGATATCTGTAGCAAATTGAAGGTGATTTTCAATAACTGCGCTGACGAGTGGCAACAGGCGGATCAGAGTCATTCTCTCCACCTGAGAGCCTATAATAAAAGAGACGATTTGATGTTCTTTGTGTTTCAGGTGGATCACAGCTTGGTTTAAGCTGCCTGCTTGAAAAGCTTTTTTTTTTAACCTGCCAGGACATGATGGATATAGCGGTGCGTGTGTGAATTTTTTTCCGATTAAAAGTCTTACCATAGCACTCCTCTTTAAAAAGCAGATCAAATATGGAGATTGTGAAATTTTAGAGTAAAGCTTCTACATGGCTGAGACACAAAGCACACAATATATTATCGAAACTGCAGATCTACCAATCAGTTGTCTGGTAACCAGAAATGGCTGTTTTTTTTCAGCTGATCAGCCATGACTAATGACAATCAAATTAGCCTGTGTTGTAGCCTGTCATACCTCTCCAGAAATATATCTCCATGGCACTTTGATAAAGACCACACTTGGAAGCAACATGCTGTGTAAACATGACCTACTGATTTGCCCAAGACATTTCCTTTTGAAACAAAACATGACATGAATTGGACAGTAATTGCATCTGGGTTCATCATAGCAAACACTTCAGACACGTTGAGAAAAAACTTTTTCTTAAACCCTCTGAGGTGTACATCATCACAGGTGATGGTCTAACACTAACTCTAACTCTTACCCTAGGCAATCAGAATACATTATTTTTGTTCTTAGCTAAATCGTTGTCCCAAGTCTTGATAATCACATACAAAGAAAATCATTCTAATGTAAGTGACATACATCAAAAACTATTCATATTTATTTTTCCAAATATGTCAACTGTGCCTTTCAAAATATAGGGTTAAAGGTGCCAAAAATAACCACAATATGTAGAATTCAATAACAGTTTCACCACTGGTTTACACTGTTATAAGCTACTGTCTTATCCTACTGATACCATCAATTGCACACAAACCGGCTCAAAAAACTGAAGAGGATTAGAGAATGAAGGTAAACATAATGACCAGAATCATTTTAACCAATTCAGCTTATTTACAATAAGCCCACTTGTGTTCACTACTAAGATGATATATGCCCACACTAGTGGACCCACACTCTGGACCCAAGTTAAATAATTCCAAGCAAGTTTCAAAACCTGAATACAAAGATGTTTTGGACCCAACATCACAGCGTTATCTTTACACAATCTGTTGAGAGCATTACTCAGTTCCAGAAGGCTAAAGATTTAAATTTTACAAAGATAAGGTGGGTTATGGTTATGCCTATAATGACTTAGACATCAGAGGGTTTTAACAAAAGATGACAGATGATGCTATAGTACTGCTTCCACCATTTTAAACTGAAAATGCTTGATCTCATTTAATCAGCCACGAACCTAGAGAATCTACAGACAACATTACAATGAAAGAGCACTCCACAGGAAATAACAGAATTCAGTAATCAACTTTACAGCCTATCTGTGTGATGTACATAGAATGCCTTTCACCATTTCACCTGACAGGTTGCCTATATTTTCACTGATTTAATGGCATAGCCATCTTAAGGATGCTGGAGCCCATCCCGGCGGACATAGGGTTAGAAACAGGGTACACTCTGGATAGGTTGCCAGTTTTTCACAGTCATCTCAATTATCCACAAATTTGGCCATGGAAAGAAGAGTTTGTGTGTCTCTGCAGGGGAGTGGTGGCAAGAAGTCTACAGAGTTACTAATCTACATGGTTGGGTCTTCAGTATCTTATACACCCCAAATTAGCAAATCTGAGCCTGATAGCACAGAAGTCTGCCTAGTACTGATATGACGTGCAGTCGGAAGCAGAACATTACTTGCAGAGTTAGACTTCTAGTATTAGTGAATGTAATTAATTTGAACTTTACAATCTAGGTATGATTGTGCTTGCATTAGAAAATGCTTTGTCTTTCAATCTGAAAACATAGCAAAGCTTTTATTTACTGGCCACAATCATTTATAGTAATGACTGAACTGTTTCAAGTGTAGTTATATAAAAATCTATATTTAAATCAGACAGCGTCATTGAGACTGAAATTTCAACAACACTGTACACAAAAAACTCATTAAAACAACAGCAAGACGCATGAAAAACATTGGTTAAAAAACTCTAAAATCTCCAAGGGGATCCAGTTTGAGACAGTTAAAAATAATTAATTCCATTTGAACGAGAAGTAGTATCTGAGTAAGTATGTTATAAATAAAATGTGACTAAGCCAAGAAAACTGAAAGTGGTGCATCTCTATTCATAACTTCTACCCCATTTAATTCAACTTTTGACTGTTCCTAGGTGGCTGCAAGTGAAAAAAGCCCACTTTCAAGATTAATAATGTAATATCTGATATTTTTGAATTTGCAGTTGTTTATCTGGGGAGATGTTTTAATTACATGTTGCACCATTTTTGTGCTCCTCATGTGCTCCTCCAAATGACAAGAATAAATTGGGATTCATACTGAGGCAGTCTCTTTGGATACACGTTTTTTGGCTGTGCTTGCCGATACAACAGTATACTATTCCCCTTTTCTTCCTTTGAATTTTTTCACATAACACTTTCAAAATTAAGAAAAAAAAAAATCAATTCATATTTCAGTTAGAGCAAACTTTATAAAAGGAAGTGGTAATGGGAGGTTTCAAAGATAAAGAGCAAAAGTCACTAACTGACCAAAATAATACATGTAAAACACTAGACCTTCGATAATTAAAGTAAACCACAAAAAAGCAGAGGTTGTGATGTGGAGAGAGAGCTGCAGCAAGAATCAGCGTTGGACTCTGCATTTGCATAAATGTGATTGCAAGTTATCAGTCAGCTGGTAGCCACACTGCTAATGAAGCAGTCATTGATCACAAAACAGCAGATGCTAATGAGCTAATGCAAGCATGACCCCAAGACAAGCACTAGACCCATGTATCATGTAGATTTCATAAAAATTACATGATCTTATAAATAACCCAGTTCATAGTAATTAGAGAAAAAGTTTTGTAAAATAGTATGTATGTAAGAAAATATGAGAACAATGGTACAGATTAAAGTGTGCCATTCTAAAATTATATTACTGTCCACAAAGACCATAGTCTTTGCCTGAATGTGTTGGATTTCTTTTGGTCTCCAGAAGGTTTACTATAAGCTGGGCACTGGGTTTATACCAACTACTACTCAACAAGGAAGAGGACAGGACTATATTACTGCAGACTAAGGTAGCAGTTCAAAGGTCATAGACTCTTTAATGAAGCTGATCATAACTTCCAGGTCTAAGAAGTAAAGCCAGTGTGCAAGGGCCTTAAAACCAGGTGGTGGCCAGGTGGTCACAGAAAAACGCACACTTATATAAAAGTCTACGGGAAATGGCTGTTCAGCTCCCTGATGAATTCATGGTCTCAGATGCTAATTTCAAATCTTATTAAATACAATATGATATTTACACTGTAAAATTTGATCTCTGTTTACCATGTGATTATCAAATCATTAGCCTGAGAATGTACACTGTTTCAGTCAGATCAACCCCTCACTTGTCAGATTTCCAAAAAACACCAAGGTGCTGACATCAAAATTGCTACTTTGAGTCTTGAATGATGTCATCTATAGGTTTGTAGGACATGCATTTTTATGTGGCATGGTTGCCTATTTTTTTTTTTTTTTTTTTTTTTTTAAAGGC